>OVAN01005326.1:2562-23744 GCA_900406275.1 Anastatica hierochuntica | reverse complement strand
ATTTAAAACTTGAAATTGAGTTAATCACTAGCGAAATCTAGCCTCATCAGCTGGCCATTGCAGTACAAGCAAGGGAATACTGATTGGATATACGGTTTTCTAGGCTAAGCTTAGGTTGGCCAGAGCAATGCTCCCTGAGGATTTGCTTGACCTCACACGTTTGAAATGATCCGATGAGCTTTTTGGTTATCGCCAGAAATTTGGCCATACTTGCATCTTTTGTCTTATAAATTCCTTGCATTTGGCTTATTATTAGCTGGGGATTACTATAAACCTATAGGTTCTCTATTCCTAAATCTTTTGCCAAAGTGGGCCCTGCAATTATTGCTTCGTACTCACTCTCATTATTGGTGGCTTTGAAATTACATCTCATTGCTATAGATATAACTTCTCCGTTTGGGGATACAAGCACAAGGCCTACTCCAGCTACCCTCATGTTGCTTGATCGGTCCAAGTAAAGTGTCCATTCTTCTACGCCCTTTTTCTCTTGCTGGATTTTGATCTCTTCTTTTACTCCCGGTGTCATCGATGGAGAGAATTCTGCCACGAAGTTAGCTAGGACTTGAGATTTTATTGCGGAGGCAGGGCGAAAATTCACATTGTACTCTCCTAGCTCTACCGTCCATTTAGCTAGCCTTCCTGATACTTCCGGCTTGTGCAACATGATTTTTATAGGTAATGATGTGACCACCATGACGGGGTGAGATTAGAAATATGGGCACAGCTTCTTGGCTGCCATAACCAGGGCAAGAGCCAACTTCTCCAAATAACTGTAGCATGTTTTCGCATCGAGTAGTGACTTGCTAACGTAGTAGAACGAATGTTTCCTGCTGCCCTCTACCTTGACCAGGACGGCACTCACGACGTGTTCGGAGACAGCCAGATACAGCAGGAGTTGTTCTCCGTCCTGGGGTTTTGGGAGGAGAGGCGTGGTAAGGTACTCTTTGAGCTTGAGCAGGGCTTCTTCGCACATTTTGTCCCATTCAAACTTCTTGATGTCTTTGAGAGCTTCAGAGATCACATGAGACTTGTCTGAGAGTCTTCATATGAATCTACTCAGGGCTGCCATCCTTCCCATTAGCTTTTGGACGTCCTTTGGATTTTTCAGAGAGGGAATGGAGTGAATTGCTTTGGTGTGCTCTGGGTTTGCCTCTATTCCTCGGTACGTTACTATGTACCCATGAACTTTCCGAAGCTTAACCTAAAGGAGCACTTGGAGGGATGAGCTTCATATTGCACTTCTTAACGTTGAGAAAGCTTGTTGATGTGTACATATTTTCATGCATTAATAAGCTTCTTTTATCCATGTTTTAATTGCATTTAGGTTGTATATAATGCATTTTAGTGTCAAAATACATTTAGTTTAGGAATTTAGTCTAGTTTAGGATTATCTTGCATTTACATGCATTTCGTTGCATTTGTAGATGAACCTTTGGAGTAGCTCTATGGGGAGATGAATTAAAGATGGCTTTGAGGCCATGAATCAAGGGAAAGAAGAGCTAGATTCATGGGGAGAATGTGGAAACAAAACGGCTATCAAAGGACCAAAGAACAAGCTAAAAACTGCAAATACATGTGGCTATTGACCTTCAGGTCGATAATGGCATGCATTTGACTTTTTTTTGCACTTTAGGGCACCCTTTTACACCCCCACTTGTATAAATACTCTCTCTTAGCCTCCAAGAACATAACTTTTCTTCTCTTATAAACTTTTCAACACTTTTCTTGATGTTCTAAGTTTATTCTCTTGATCTTTAAGATCAAGAGTCTCTCTTTTTATATTTGTATCTTGGATTAAAAATCGAATCTTTATCTATGATTATGCTTTCTATTTCTTCTTCTCCTCTCTTTTCTTTTATGCTTTGTAATTAGTCTATTTACATGGCTCATGGGTGTTTGAGATTTGGCTAGATAGGATTGTAATGATGGTGTTATGGATAGTTTATATTTAGTTTCTAATGGATTTGGAGGTCTTAATGCTTGATATTAAAAAAATGTTGACTTGTATGCATTTCACGCCCGAGAGGTTTTTGATAAAATGTCTACGAGAACCTAATTCATCCTAAACCTTTCTTAGCCAATGAGAATTGACTGCTAGGGAGTTTAGTTACTAAATGGACTTGTTCTTAATGATTCCTAATTGATTTATCATTTGCAAAAACCGAGAGTTAAGTGAATACGATCAATATGGAAATGGTCTATTTTAATGAGAGTCGATTAGGCTAGTAATGATTCCTTGGTTGTGAGACTAGTTCTTTTGATTGACTCTTTGATTGTTAGTTAGCCACTTGATTACCCATTCTCAATTGCCAATCCAAGTTACACTTCTCCATCATCTTAAGTCTTGTTTAGTTTGTTTAGGTTGTTTAGGTTGTTTTTCCATCTTGTCTAATATCTTTGTGCCACTTTATCCCCCTTCTTATTTGCATAGCTTAGGAGATATTTTGTATTCCTAGTGTTTGAGTCTCTAGTTCTCGTGGGTTCGACCCTTAAGTACTACAATCGACATAGTCGTATACTTGCGGTTACTGGGGATTGTTAGTGATTAGGGCTTATAAATTTAAAACTTGAAATTGAGTTAACCACTAGCGAAATCTAGCCTCATCAGCTGGCCGTTGCAGTAAAAGTAAGGGAATACTGATTGGATATATGGTTTTCTAGGCTAAGGCTAGGTGTGCCAGACCAATGGTCGCTGAGGATTTGCTTGAGCTCACACTTTTGAAATGATCCGATGAGCTTTTTGGTTATCGCCAGAAATTTGCCATACTTGCATCTTTTGTCTGGTAATTACCTTGCGTTTCGCTTATTATTAGCTGGGAATCACTATAAACCTATAGGTTCTCTATTCCTAAATCTTTTGCCAGAGTGGGCCCTGCAATTATTGCTTCATACTCACTCTCATTATTGGTGGCTTTAAATTACATCTCACTGCTCTAGATAGAACTTCTCCATTTGGGGGTACAAGCACGAGGCCTACTCCAGCTCCCCTCACGCTGCTTGATCCGTCCACGTAAAGTTTCCATTCTCCTACGCCCTTTTTCTCTTGCTGGATTTTGATCTCTTCGTTTACTCCCGGTGTCATCGATGGAGAGAATTCTGCCACGAAGTTAGCTAGGACTTGAGATTTTATTGCGGAGGCAGGGCAAAAAATCACATTGTACTCTCCTAGCTCTACCGTCCATTTAGCTAGCCTTCCTGATACTTTCGGCCTGTGCAACATGATTTTTATAGGTAATGATGTGATCACCATGACGGGGTGAGATTAGAAATATGGGTGCAGCTTCTTGGCTGACATGACCAGGGCAAGAGCCAACTACTCCAAATTATTGTAGCGTGTTTTTGTGTCAAGAAGTGACTTGCTAACGTAGTAGAGCGGATGTTTCCTGCTGCCCTCTACCTTGACCAGGACGGCACTCACGACGTGTTCGGAGACAGCCAAATACAGCAGGAGTGGTTCTCCGTCCTGGGGTTTGGTGAGGAGAGGCGTGGTAAGGTACTCTTTGAGCTTGAGCAGGGCTTCTTCGCACATTTTGTCCCATTAAAACTTCTGGATGTCTTGGAGAGCTTCAAAGAACACATGAGACTTTTCTGAGAGTCTTCATATGAATCTACTCTGGGCTGCCATCCTTCCCATTAGCTTTTGGACGTCCTTTGGATTTTTGGGAGAGAGAATGGAGTGAATTGCTTTGGTGTGCTCTGGTTTTGCCTCTATTCCTCGGTACGTTACTATGTACCCATGAACTTTCCGGAGCTTAACCTAAAGGAGCACTTGGAGGGATTGAGCTTCATATTGCACTTCTCAACGTTGAGAAAGCTTGCTGATGTGTACATATTTTCATGCATTAATAAGCTTCTTTTATCCATGTTTTAATTGCATTTAGGTTGTATATAATGAATTTTAGTGTCAAAATACATTTAGTTTAGGAACTTAGTCTAGTTTAGGATTATCTTGCATTTACATGAATTTCGTTGCATTTGTAGATGAACCTTTGGAGTAGCTCTATGGGGAGATGAATTAAAGATGGCTTTGAGGCCAAGAATCAAGGGAAAGAAGAGCTATATTCATGGGGAGAATGTGGAAACAAAACGGCTATCAAAGGACCAAAGAACAAGCTAAAAACTGCCAATACATGTGGCTATTGACCTGCAGGTCGATAGTGGCATGCATTTGACTTTTTTTTTGGCACTTTAGGGCACCCTTTTACACCCTCACTTGTATAAATACTCTCTCTTAGCCTCCAAGAACATAACTTTTTTTCTCTTATAAACTTTTCAACACTTTTCTTGATGTTCTAAGTTTATTCTCTTGATCTTTAAGATCAAGAGTCTCTATTTTTATATTTGTATCTTGGATTAAAAATCCAATCTTTATCTATGATTATGCTTTCTATTTCTTCTTCTCCTCTCTTTTCTTTTATGCTTTGTAATAAGTCTATTTACATCGCTCATGAGTGTTTGAAAGTTGGCTAGATAGGATTGTAATGATGGTGTTATGGATAGTTTATATTTAGTTTCTAATGGATTTGGAGGCCTTAATGCTTGATATTAAAAAAATGTTGACTTGTATGCATTTCACGCCCGAGAGGTTTTTGATAAAATGTCTACGAGAACCTAATTCATCCTAAACCTTTCTTAGCCAATGAGAATTGACTGCTAGGGAGTTTAGTGACTAAATAGACTTGTTCTTAATGATTTCTAATTGATTTATCATTTGCAAAAACCGAGAGTTAAGTGAATATCATCTATATGGAAATGGTCCATTTTAATGAGAGTCAATTAGGATAGTAATGATTCCTTGGTTGTGAGACTAGTTCCAGGGCAAGAGCCAACTTCTTGATGTCTTGGAGAGTTTCAAAGAACACATGAGACTTGTCTGAGAGTCTTCATATGAATCTACTCTGGGCTGCCATCCTTCCCATTAGCTTTTGGACGTCCTTCGGATTCTTGGGAGAGGGAATGGAGTGAATTGGTTTGGTGTGCTCTGGGGTTGCCTCTATTCCTCGGTACGTTACTATGTACCCATGAACTTTCCGGAGCTTAACCTAAAGGAGCACTTGGAGGGATTGAGCTTCATATTGCACTTCTCAACGTTGAGAAAGCTTGCTGATGTGTGCATATTTTCAAGCATTAATAAGCTTCTTTTATCCATGTTTTAATTGCTTTTAGGTTGTATATAATGAATTTTAGTGTCAAAATACATTTAGTTTAGGAATTTAGTCTAGTTTAGGATTATCTTGCATTTACATGAATTTCGTTGCATTTGTAGATGAGCCTTTGGAGTAACTCTATGGGGAGATGAATTAAAGATGGATTTGAGGCCAAGAATCAAGGGAAAGAAGAGCTATATTCATGGGGAGAATGTGGAAACAAAACGGCTATCAAAGGACCAAAGAACAAGCTAAAAACTGCCAATACATGTAGCTATTGACCTGCAGGTCGATAGTGGCATGCAATTGACTGTTTTTTGCACTTTAGGGCACCCTTTTACACCCCCACTTGTATAAATACTCTCTCTTAGCCTCCAAGAACATAACTTTTCTTCTCTTATAAACTTTTCAACACTTTTCTTGATGTTCTAAGTTTATTCTCTTGATCTTTAGGATCAAGAGTCTCTCTTTTTATATTTGTATCTTGGATTAAAAACCCAATCTTTATCTATGATTATGCTTTCTATTTCTTCTTCTCCTCTCTTTTCTTTTATGCTTTGTAATTAGTCTATTTACATGGCTGATGGGTGTTTGAGATTTGGCTAGATAGTACTGTAATGATGGTGTTAGGGATAATTTATATTTAGTTTCTAATGGATTTGGAGGCCTTAATGCTTGATATTAAAAAAATGTTGAGTTGTATGCATTTCACGCCCGAGAGGTTTTTGATAAAATGTCTACGAGAATCTAATTCATCCTAAACCTTTCTTAGCCAATGAGAATTGACTGCTAGGGAGTTAAGTGACTAAATTGACTTGTTCTTATTGATTCCTAATTGATTTATCATTTGCAAAAACCGAGAGTTAAGTGAATGCGATCAATATGGAAATGGTCTATTGTCATGAGAGTGAATTAGGCTTGTAATGGCTTTGGTCTTAGATTTGTGTTTGATAACTTGAACTAACACTACTATTACCATCTTACTAGTCTCTTCAATTACATTCACCCTTGATCCATAACCTTACTTTTCCTTAATTTCGTTTATGCTATTTACTTAATGCTTGTTTCTTTTGCCTAATTTACTTTCATGATTTGCCTTGTCTTTCTTGTTTATATTATTGCTTCTATTTTGAATTGTTAGTAGATTGCTAGGAAACCAAAACCTCCTTGATTTGCTAAGATTAGGAAGAGTTGTGGATTCTCAAAGCTTATACTAGCATAGCTTCACGCGCTCCTTGTGGTTCAATCCCAAAGTATTACAATAGCATAGCCGTATACTTGCGGTATTGGACGATTGTTAGGAAACATGATTATAAATATTAGAGCATCGTTGTCAATTTTGTCGCGCAACATGTTTTTGGCGCTATTGCCGGGGAGCCAATTTAGCTAGTTATAGTTTATCTTTGAGATTTCAATTCCTTTTGAGACTAAGCTTTTAATTTTGAATATCAAACTAATCTCTTTCCTTTTGTGTTTGTTATTTTTCTTTGCGGGGTAATGAATCAAAGGAATCAAAGAGGTTTTAATGAACAAAGAATGAACTTGGGCATTGAAGAACCAAGATTGGGTATGAGGAATGGAAATGATGATGAGTGTGTGATGGAGAGGTTTCTCTTTGAAGGAAACTGTGCGATTGAAGAGATAGTTGGGGATTTTTACATGCCATTCATAAATTCTACAAGAATGGGTATAAGATGTCCTCAACACAACCTTCTTCTCTTTGAAATCAAGCCGAATTTGATTGGATTGGTACAAAGCTTGCGATATTTTGGGCTTAATGAGGTAGATCCAATCGATAACCTATCTATAATTTTGAGAGATTTTGTGAGACGGTTATGATGCAAGGAGTTCTCGAGGATTTAGTAAAGCTCGCTCTTTTCTAATTCTCCTTGGAAGATAAAGCTTCTCAATGGGAGAGAAGTGTTAAAAGCTTAACAATCACCACATGGGAAGAAATCAAGAAGAGATTTTTTGAAAGATTCTACTCTCACAAGAGGACTACCAAGTTTAGAATCGACATTGCCTCTTTTAAGCAAGGATTAGAAGAAACCTTTGGAGAAGCATGTGAGAGATTTACAGGTTATGTGAGAAGTTTCCCACATCATGGCTTCACAAAAGGTAGCGTTCTACAAATTTTTCAGCGAGGAGTCCATGGACAATTTAGGCTTGCTATGAACACGACAAGTTATAGAAATTTTGCTAGCTTAACAACCGAGCAAGGTGAGAAGCTAGTAGAAAATTTAACAAGAAGCTACCATGATGATAATGGCTTTGAAAACCACTCTAGAATGGATGATAAACGCTCTGAGTAGATGAGTGCTAGGATTAAGAAACTTGCAAAAGTTTGTGAAGAAGCGATGATGCATCCAAAAGAGAAAGATTCAATTAGAGGAGCTCCTAGAGGCCAACAAGAGGAGGTTAATTTTGTTCAAGAAGGATACCAAGGAAATCCTTTCCAACAATCTTCACCGAGAATGGTATATAAAGAGAAACCTTCTATGGAACAAAATCAACGCAAGGGAGATGGTATTTATACAATGTTAAAGACCCTTGTGGTTGAGAAAGAGGATTTTAAAAGAGAAATGATTGGGAAACTTGAGATGACCAACCATAAGACTAATGAATATTTCAAGGAGTTAAATGAAAGGTATGAACCTCTGTCTCTCATACGAAAGGTATGGAATGCAAGCTAGCGGAGCAAGCTTCTATGTTGAAATCTCAAGAAGGAAAGCTTTCTAAAAAGTGTGAAGTTAATCCTAAAGAGTTTTTCCAAGCTATTACATTGAGAAGTGGAAAGCAATTGCCACCATGAACTCAAAAGGAGAAGCCTAAAGAGGATGAGGAGCAAGTTAATAAGGTTCCTATGGAAAAAGTAATTCAAGAGGATAACCAAGCGGAGGAGACTCCTAAGGAACCTAAGGTGAACTTTAATCAACAAGAGAAAGCTATAAAAGTAGTAGCTTCTCCAAAGAAGGGGGAAAAAGAAAGAGCCAACCGCACCGACATTCCCATTGATGAATTGAACCTACTATTTTCCGGATGTTCCAGGAAACAAATCCTTGAAGTCAAATACAGAAAAATCAAGGATCAAATAGGAGGTCTCATGGTTACTATAACATTTATGGATTGGTGTCAAAATCAACCGGTACTCAACAAGGTTTTGAAGGATATAGTCACCAAAAGAAAGAGAATCGACACTTTGATGATGATGATGGACCAAGAGGGTAGTGAATCTACTCAAGACACGATGCAAAGTGAAAAACCTCTTGAGCCAAAATAGATTCCCAAGAATGGTGATTCTAGAAAATCCATTAAACCTTGCACATCTAGTGAGATAGTTGGACAAGATGCCTTATGTGATTCCAAGGCTAAGGAGAATGTGGTTTGATGTGAGAAGACAAATAATGAGAAGTCTAAGGATGTGAAGCAAATCTCAACTCTCATCATACTAATTGATTCTTCATCAACGACAACACTTCCTTGTGCAATCCCAAGTGACATAAAAGACCTTGATGAAAATAAAGTACCTCTCAACCCCAATCACTTTCCCACTATGACTTGAGCTCGAACAAAATGTGTTGAGGGATTAATTGGTTATCAAGTAAAGTGCAAAGGTTTCCCAAAACCTTTTGCAAAGGTTAAAGTCACAGTGACCAAAGAGATGAAAGAGAAAGGCAAAGAAAGGATTGCTGCATTGATGAAGAAGATTCTTGTCATTGAGTTACATGATCCGCCATGGAAATCAAAAGCACCTCCTTGGCTAACCCTATCCAAAGTCAAGCTAATGACTCTAAACAAGCACACTTAAGAGGCAATATCATGAATATCCTTTTGCACATATTCTCTTTTAATTTCTAATGACTAATGCTTAAGTTCTTCAACTTTAATAATCGTATGTCTTGAAACAATCTTGTTTCAAAGTCATCCTTGTTTCTCAAGCTTAAGTACCAAAGGAGAACCATTCGAATCAAGAAACAAGGCTAAGGAAACTTTATGCCTTTGATCTAATTACAAACCTTTGGTCAAAATCATCTTATCCACTCAACACTCATACACATGAGTGTAAAAAGGTACTCCTACAATCCATTGTCTATACCATTGCATATTTTCGGGTATTCACTTGTTTTTCAAAGTCAATCTCACGGCTTAGGATTCACCGGGACGGTGAAGTTTATGTCCAGGGGAGGGCTTAGTACTAATGAGCATTTTTGTTTGTTTAATTTTTTTTAATAATCCTTGAGTTATGCATTCTGAATATCTAAGATTTGCGAAAAATTCAAAAAAAAATAAATTTTTTTGAGAAAACCAAAATGATTTCTCTCTGTTTTCAAAGTTTCTCATATAGTTGCATTCATTTGCATAAAACTAGTTGGTTAGAAGCATATAAGATTGCATTTTCATAGGGAACAATGTTGATATTTCCTTGTAGATAGTAAAGTTTTGCTTAATTTTCAATGCCCTCATTAGAAGTACAATAATGCTTAGACCACTTTGATTTCAATGGACAATCCATCTTTGGAATTAACCTCTTGAAGTCTTAGGTTAGTTTTGAAACTTGTTATCTTTTAAGGCCAATCTAAATTAAGTGGAACTTAAATTTGACTTAATTAATAATCTTGCTTATGTGTTTAGTCATACTTAACCGTGGATAAACACGAGACACTTGAGCTATGTTTTCCGATTTTACAGCCCATTCTTAGCTCAAGTGGCTACTCTCACTTTTAGAGTAGTTACCTCACCCATATTAACCCTTAGACATTCCTTCCAAACCCCCTAATAATTTGATTGTGAGGCTTCTTTTGGAAAGTGCACACATGGGCGAAATCCCGTGTGCAAAGAAGTTGAATGACAAGGGAGTGTTTCCTTAGGATTAGCCTCACATTAAGGCTAATTAGAAATTTAGGGAGTTTGTTCTTTGATGTTCATATTGGTTTTAGGGAACGAGAATGTGTTGGTATTTCAATCATGGGAAGTAGAGCTTTAATGTTATATCATCAAAGGTTTGAGTTGGGATTAAGAGAAAGTGAAAAATCGATAAAGGAAAGAAAGAAAAGAAGAACAAAAAGACACTAGAGATTAGAGGAAGATTAGCTCTAACCTTAGCAACTAAAAATAAAAGTCTAGTAGAGTCCACACTTAGAGTTTGAGAAAAGAAAAATGAATCAAAAAGTTTTATTAGAAAGTGGCTCTACAATAATAGAAAGAAGGTTAGAAGCTAAGTATAAGTTGAAAATGACTCTAGTTGTCGCCAAAAAGAAAGAGAAGAAAAAGAGTTTAAGTGAATAAAAGGGGCATGGTTTCAAAGATTTAAATTGGAAACACAAAGGGTAGTTAAGTAGACTTAGGCATCTTTGGGTGTGAATCATTAGAGGTAAATAAGACCTTGTATGCATAAATTTTTTGACTCCACTTTGCTTTTGCCTAATGTCTTGCACAACTTTTTGAGAGAAACCACGTTAAAAATGAGTGAAACCTTATCTATAAACACTTTTCTTGGGGTCAAAAATTGTCACGAAAGAATCGATGGCTAAAAAACACAATGAAAATGTTGTCTCTCATTCGGGAACGAAAATTGTAAGAGGATTATCAATTCCAAGGCTCTTGCCATCTAGTCGATCTCCTCTCAACCAAACGTCGAAACCCCGCGTTTCGCCAGCCATAGGCAATCGCTTCGCAAAGTCTAATCACTCGTGAGCAACTAAATGCGAGAATATCGAAATCAACACTTGAGACTTCCGTACAACCACCGAGAGATCTCAAGAGACAAGTTTCAAAACGATAGGAGTTCACCGTAAACGTCGGATAACCACGTCGCTTTGGAACACGAACAAGGTCTAGTCGCCCGTAGGCGACTAGACTCTCGACAATTCTAGTCGCCCAATGGGCGACTAGACCTTGAAAAGTCTAGTCGTCCATTGGGCGACTAGACTCCCGGAAGGTCTACTCGCCCAAGACTCGTAACAAGACTAGCTACCCATTGGGCGACTAGACTCTCGGAAGGTCTAGTCACCTAATGGACGACTAGACTCTCAGAAAGTCTAGTCACCCAACGGGCGACTAGACTCGTGACAAGTCTAGTCGCCCCTTGGGTGACTAGACACAGGAAACGTCTAGTCGCCCACGGTATACTAGACCACGTCCTCTCGATCATGTTCTCCTTCGAATCTCAGTTTGAATGTCTCTTGTTTCGTCTTGATTGGAGTTTCCAAGAAAGTTTTGCGATAATAATCATAAAGACTTGTTCTTTATCTAAAAACTTCATATTGATCGTATAAAACGATAACAGTTTACTCGAACACTGATATTGTCTTAACTATACGATTGGTTTTATCATTTCACGAAACCATCACTGTGTAATCATACAAAGAACGATTTCTCCGAAAGAAATCATAAAAGTCACTTAGTCGCAAAACGGCCAGGAAGGCCCAAAACGCGATAAAACTCAACTAACGATTCCGGACGAGAATAGGCCCAACTACGTCAACGATTTACACGAATTCCGCGAAAGATAAATGGAAAACGCGATAAAGTTAATGTTTGGAGATAAATATGGAAAATTCGTGAAGATAAGGAATATTCTCGAATATTTCCGCGGAAGGATATACTCAAATCTAGGGCAGAAAAGGAAACCGGACTAACCTACAAAGGGATATATAAGAGACGCTAAGGAGAAGAACGAGGAGAGACAGAAATTTCTTCACAACTCACACTTAGAGCAATTAGGTCTATCTTTTGTTTTTGCTAGCTTGCTACGTCTCAACTAGGTTAACAAATATTACGCTGTTAGAACTAGGATACTCGGCAACAGCTCTAATGGCCATGACTTATCACATGTTGTAACGCTCAACGCAGATTCAGAATAAGATCTCTATTGTTCTACTTTGATTTTCCATTCTCTTTTACTTTTTACTTCGTCGTCTGTTTTTTTGTTTTACCAGAAATCTGGGACCTCAAGAAAAGTTATGTTTGCTGGCTTTCCTTCGATTATGAAATCGACAGTGCGAATTTTGGTTCCCACAGTTTGGCGCTAGAAGGAGGGTACCTATTCGTTCAGGGTACGGATCAATCTAACCCGCAGCCACAAAACGCTAGATCAGATGTGACTATAGATTTCCAGAACAATCAACCAGCTCGTGACGGCGACATTGCCAATAACGACGCTGAAAAACAATTCGGCGACGAACAACACCGCGATGTAGAACTAATCTTCCACACGGAGCCACCAGACTCCGCGGAAGAAGACTCGACTTCACCACCCCGCTCGACTTACTCCAGAACGTACAGAAAAAACCATCGGAACAAAACCCCGATGTAATAACCCCTTTCGCGGCACATAATAACATGGATAACCCTTCAAATTCTGAGAAGGAAACAGAAGAAAAAGAAGTCAAGTGGATCGACCTGAACTTCAGCGATCAATCCGATTCTACAGATGAAGATGTTGACATACACCCAAGAAGGGTTAAGGGTCGCACAGCACGGAAAGTCTCTGAGCTCAACAAACCCATGACAGAAGAAGAAGAAAATATCTTCTGGGTAGAGCAAGAGAAACAAGCCGACGAGCAGGCTAGAGCCATTCACAGTACACGCCGTCCGTCTCAAAAAAAGACCAGCGACGATCTCGACGAGATTCGCAATCTCCGTGACTACATCGCGAAAACAGCGGCAGAGGTTAAAGCGGTAAAGTTGTAGACCCACCACGCGACCAACGCCGTGACAGAGATCAATAAGCTCCCCGAATAGGCTCGGAAAACTCCATTCACTGCTCGCATAACCAACACCAGAGTCTCAGATCTCGGGAAGGTAAAAATACCAATGTATGATGGAACCTCCGATCCTAAATCCCACCTATAGACTTTCCAGATCGTGATGCCGAGATCCAAGCTCAAGGAAGGCAAGAAAGACACTGGTTTCTGGCACCTTTTCGTCAAGCATCTCAACGGGGCGGCCCTTGAATGGTTCTCCAATCTAAAACGAAACTCCATCAAAAGTTTCCGTCAACTCTCCTCGAAATTTCTCAAACAATACTCCATGTTTATGGACAGAGAAACCTCTGACGTCGATCTGTGGAGCCTATCTCAAAGAAAAGACAAATCTCTCTGAGATTTCTTAAACAGGTTCAAGATAGTAATGTCGAGAGTCAGCGGGATCAATGACAAGGTGGCAGTAGACGCGCTCGGAAAAACCCTCTGGTACAAATCAAAGTTCAGGAAGTGGATAGCTCTCGGAAAACCATGCACTATTTAGGATGCACTTCATAAAGCTATGGACTTCATCATCATTGAAGAAGAGATGAAAGTTCTATCACCAAAACACAAACCAACAAAGGCATCCTCAGAAGACTTAACCCCAGAACAAAAAGTGAAAAAGAAGATCCCTCGTAACGACAAGTATCTCCATCAACTCCCCGTCCGAACTAGGCAGGATATCGGGGAGCACTTGGACGCGGAACAAATCATATGACGAGAACACCTTCTGTGAATTCCCCCAAACAAAAGGTCACTCCACCGGAAACTGCAAGGTTCTCGGAGCGAGACTAATGGCAAAACTGGTCGCAGGGGAAATCTCTGACATAACCAGCGTAAAAGACCTCATACGCGATATAGACCGCCAACCCAGGACCGATAAAGCATCCCTAGAAGACGCCATGTATAAAGGAACTCAAGAGGATGGAAAACGCAGAAGGAAGCCAGACGACAAAGGCAACGACTCGAATCACCGCAGAGTGAATATGACCATCGGAGGGTCACAATACTTCCGCCACACTGCCTCATCGATAGAAGCATATCACCGAAAGGCTGAGTCAAGTTCAAACTGGCCTACGCCACTCGACACCGCAAGTGACACCGCAAATGACACCATCGCTTTCGAGGAATACGAGACCGTCGAAATCGACAAACCCCATAACGATCCCCTCTTGATCGACCTCATCATAAAAGATCTCGAAGTTGTCAGGGTTCTCATCGACACAAGAAGTACTGTCGATATCATCTTTCTGGATACCCTTAACATGATGAACGTCAACTTATCCGAGGTCACACCCACACCGAAACCACTCACGTGTTTCTTCGGAACGACGTCAATGACTCTCGGATCGATCAAGATTCCGATGATGGTCATGGAAATAACGAAAGTCATCGATTTTTCGGTCGTCGACCATCCCTCCATCTATAACGTGATCATGGAAAAATCATGAAGTGTTGGGGTCAAAAATGTTCACCACGGAATCAATGCCTAAAAATAACAACCAAAATGTTGTCTCTCTTTCGGGAACGAAAATCGTAAGAGGATTATAAATTCTGAGGCTCTTGTCATCTAGTTGATCTCCTCTCAACCTAACTTCGAAACCCCGCGTCTAGCCAACCATACGCAATCTCTTTACAAAGTATAGTCACTCGCGTGTAACTAAACGCGAGAATATCAAAATCAACGCCCGAGACTTCCATATAACTCCCACGAGATCTCAAAAGACAAGTTTCGAAACGATAGGAAGTCACCGTAAACGTCGGATAACCACATCGCTTCGGAACACGAACAAGGTCTAGTCGCCTGTAGAAGACTAGACTCTCAGTAGGTCTAGTCACCCACGATTGACTAGACCACGTCCTCTTGATCATCTTCTCCTTCGAATCTCGGTTTGACTATCTCTTGTTTCGTCTCGATTGGAGTTTCCGATAAAGATTTGCGATAATAATCGTAAAGACTTGTTCTTTTCGTAAAAGCTTCGTATCGATCGTATAAAACGATAATGGTTAACTCGAACACCGACATTGTCTTAACTATATGATTGGTCTTATCATTTTTCAAAACCATCACCGCGTAGTCGTACTAAGAACGATTTCTCTGAAATAAATCGTAAAAATTACTTAGTCGCAAAACGACCCAGGAAGGCCCAAAATGCGATAAAAGTCGACTTACGATTCTGGACTAGAATGGACCCAAATTCATCAATGATTTACCCGAGTTCCACAAAAGTTAAATGGAAAATGCGATAAAGTTAAAGTTTGGAGATAAATATGGAAAAATCGTGAAGATAAGGAATATTCTCGAACTTTTCCGCGGAAGGATATACTCAAATCTAGGGCGGAAAAGGAAACTGGACTAACTTACGAATGTATATATAAAAGAGGCTAGGGAGAAGAATTTGTTCACAACTCACACTTAGAGCAATTACACTTAGAGCAATTAGGTTTATTTTCGTTTTTGTTAGCAAGCTGCGTCTCAACTAAGTTTACAAGTCTTACGCTGTTAGAACTAGGATACTCGCCGACAACTCTCGCGTCCACGACTTATCACCTGTTGTAACACTAAACATAGATTCAGAATAAGATCTCAATTGCTCTATTTTGGTTTTCGACTCTCTTTTAGTCTTTACTTCGTTGTCTGTTGCTTCGTACTTTTGATCTATCGTTGTTTGGTTTAGCAGAAATTCGGGATATCAAGGAAAGTTAGGGTTTCCTGGCTTTTCTTCGATTACGAAAATAGACTGTGCGAATTTTGGTTCCCACAACTTCTTCTTATCATTATCCTTTCTCTTACCAAGCCAAACAGATTAGATGCTTTGCCCATAAGTATATAATTCATATGAATGCTTAGTTTAATTTTACATGAGATTGGTTGAGGAAGTGACCTGTGGATGCGTAGCCTAGGTTCCTAAAGACGGTTTTGTGATGAATATGCCGAAGTACGATGAGTCTTTTTTTATCCATGCACTATTTTACTTCTCTTTAGGATATTGAGCATAAGGCATTTATTTCTATTGTTTCTTTGAGTTCCCGCTTCAAACCTCTCTTTTGGGTTTGGTCTTTGTTGTTTGCTAGAGGACAAGCAAATGGCAAGTCCAGGGGAGTTGATGTGTACATATTTTCATGCATTAATAAGCTTCTTTTATCCATGTTTTTATTTCATTTAGGTTGTATATAATTCATTTTAATAGCAAAATCCATTTAGTTTAGGAATTGAGTCTAGTTTAGGATTATCTTGCATTTGCATGCATTTCTTTGCATTTGTAGATGAACATTTGGAGTGGCTCTATGAGGAGCTAAATGGATGAATTCAAGATGGATTTGAGGTCAATATTCAAGGGAAAGAAGAGCTAGATGCACGGGGAGAATGTGGGAACAAAGAGGCTATCAAAGGAACAAAGAACAAGTCAAAGACTGCCAATGCATGTGGGTATCGACCTGTAGGTCGATAGTGGCATGCATTAGGTCGATAGCCGCATGCGTTAGACAATTTGTTGCCCAATGCATGCCTCTATCGACCTGCAGGTCGATAGTGGCATGTGTTTGACAATTTTTTACTTTAGGGCACCCTTTTAAACTCCCACTTGTATAAATACCCTATCTTAGCCTCCAAGAACATAACTTTTCTTCTCTTACCAACTTTTCAACACTTTTCTTGATTTCTAAGTTTATTCTCTTGATATTTAAGATCAAGAATCTCTCTTTTATATTTGTATCTTTGATTAAAAACCCAATTTTTATCTATGATTATGCTTTCTCTTTCTTCTTCTCCTCTCTTTTCTTTTATTCGTTGTGAGTAGTCTATTTAGATGGATCTTTGGTGTTTGAGATTTGGCTAGATATGATTGTAATGATGGTGTTAGGGATAGCTTATCTTTATTTTTTGATGTATTAGTAGGCCTTAATGCTTGATATGAAGGAATCTTGACTTGTATGCATTTCACGCCCGAGAGGTGTTCAATGAAATGCCTAGAGAACCTAATTCATGTAAACCTTTCTTAGCGAATGAAAATTGACTGTTAGGGAGATTAGTGACTATATGGACTTGTTCTTAATGATTCTTCAATGATTTATCATTTGCAAAAACCGATAGTTGAGTGAATGCGATCAATATGGAAATGGTCTGTTGTCATGAGAGTGAATTAGTCTAGTCATGTCTTTGGTCTTGGATTTGTGCTTAACAACTTGAATTAACACTAATATTACCATCTTTAGTCTCTTCAATTACATTCACCCTTGATCCATCACCTTACTTTTTCTTAATTTCGTATATGCTATTTACTTAATGCTTATTTCTTTTACCTTATTTACTTTCATGCTTTGCCTTGTCTTTCTTGTTTATATTATTGCTTCTATTTTGAATTGCTTAGTAGATTGTTAGGACACCAAAATCTCCTTGATTTAATAATATTAGGAAGAGTTGTGGATTCACGAAGCTTATACTAGCATAGGTTCACGCGCTCCTTGTGGTTCGACCCCAAAGTACTACAATAACATAGCGTATACTTGCCTTATTGTGCGATTGTTAGGAAACATGCTTATAAATATTAAAGCTCCGTTGTCGATTTCGTCGCGCAAAACTTGATGCAAGTTGGCGATGTGGGCTTCTGCTTCTATGGACTTGACAAGCATGTCGTCTATATAAACTTCTATAGTTTGGCCGATTTTATTTGCAAACATCATATTGACCAGCTTCTGGTACGTGGATCCGGCATTTTTTCAACCCAAAAGGCATCACCTTGTAGTAGTATATTCCTCGTGAGGTCATGAAAGTTTTTTTCTCGTGATCGTCTGGGTGCATGAGGATCTTATGGTACCCAACGAAAGCGTCCATGAAGCTCATTAGTTGATGCCCAACCGTAGCGTCTACCAGCTTGTCTATGTGCGGCAGAGGGAATGGATCCTTTGGGCAAGATTTTTTTAGGTCTGTGAAGTCTATACAAACCCTTCACTTGCCATTTTGCTTTTTGACCACGATGACATTGGCTAGCCACTCTGGATATTGGACATCTCGGATGAACCCAACCACAAGTAGATTTTTGACTTCGTCGTTGATGATAGAGTCCCTTTCTGGTGCAAATTTCATTCTTTACTTTTTTACCGGGGGATGATTCGGGTGTACCTACAGCTTGTCCATTATGACGTCTGCGACTATGTGTGGCATATCCACTTGAGACCAGGCGAAGCAGTCGGAATTGGACCTTAAGAAGTCGATTAGTATTTTTCATAAGCCTTCTTGAAGGTCCAATCATATCTTGAGGGTCCTTTCCGATTTTCTGGTACCATGGGTACCTCATCAAAGCGCTCCACCTCTAGCTCCTCGGTGTGCTTGGCTGGAGGTGGTTTACGTAATTGCTATAAGGGGGTCGTCTTGCCTTTTAGGGAAGTCTGCTAGCATGATCTGGCATTTTCGTGATCTCCTTTGATCTCTCTAACTCCCCATGGCGTCGGGAATTTTAGCACATGATGTATAATAGATGGCACGACACCCATCTCGTGTATCTAGGGTCTTCCCATGATCAGATTATTAGTAGACTCACAGTCTACCATGGAGAATATGGTAGAGAGGTTTACTCCTCCCGCGTAGACGGGAAGCGTTACTTCTCATGTGGTATACTTTACTTCTGCACTGAAACCTACCAGCGGGGTGGCTTTCTTGGTTAGGGTTTCCTGGGTTAAACTCAGGTCTGAGTATGCCTCTAAGAAGAGTAAATTAGTGGAGCTTGCATTGTTGATAAATACCCTCTTCATCAAACATTTTGCCACCATTAACGAGATAACCAGGGCGTCGTGGTGCGGAGTTAGAACCTTGTCTTGTTCTTCCGTGGTAAAGCTGATTATTTCCTTTTTGTCGCTCTGCCGCTTGGCTCCCTGGATGTAACACCCCCGAACAAGATTAGGTCAAAGTCAAACAAGAACATGCACGACCAACTAAGTAACTCTCACCCACGTCTCGTTCGGAGATGTTACAACTACATATCCAAAGCATTTAATCTGAGGTTCTCAGAACACATTCGAGTTGCCTAGATCAATGTCTGAATATGTGTATCAAAACGAACTCAAGATAAGGCTTCACAACCCTCATTTGAATCAATTATTTTGTTTGTCCCGGACAAGGACTCGTACCATATGTAACTCACGATTTCTTTATAAAAAATACTTTTCATATATCATTAGGTTCAAACCATATAAAACACATATAGCTCGACCGATATTGTAAGAAATACTACTTATTACAAACATACTTTGTCTTTGCAAAAGGCAGCAAGTCTACACCAGCAGCTACTGCTTCTTCAATACCTCGCTTATTACCCCACTAGGGTTACATGCAAAACGAAGAGTCTAATGAGTAACTATTTTGCTCAGTGAGTTCGGTCACCTATTATCCTCCCATATGAAACGATTTTAATCAAACATATATAACAATTAAAACATATCAAGAATTTAATCACAAACATCCACTCGCTCATCGAGGCTTTCCCCTCACCATTGGTAAATCCACCCACCATCCACACTCAACATTCCACATTCCACAATCACTCACACATCCCTTCTTGTGCCCATCGACCCTAGACACAAATTCTAAAAAGTCGATGGCCCATATCACACACACTTGCCGCATCATCATGCGCCCTGCCTACGCCGGTCGAGGGTAGCTTGCCCTATTACCGTGCTCAACATAACCTGTCAGGACTAATTTTTGTACGGCCTCGACAAGCTATGGTCTCTAGGTGGATACCAATGACTCTCACGACACTCTTCCCGAGTGTCGGACTTACACTACGGGTTCCTCACCAAGTGAACTTGTTCGCAATCAAATCCGGGTTCCTCACCAAGCGAACCCGGGACAAACAAGTTATATCGTCCAAACCGAGGTTCAAACAATACAACACACAACATGCATATATCATCACATCACAACATATATGTTATACCCCCCGAGCCGAGGCCCGGACAATATGAACCAATATCTTTCACAACAACAAGCATCACACAAACATCAAATATCACATAATAACATGCCATCAATAAACATGCATCACACAATCACCAATCATCAATCATCATTCTCATTAATTGTTTTCCTATGTCCGTCCATTTGCTTATCCATTTAATAATTCTACGGTGTAATATGCAACACACAATACTCTTGTTTTGTAGGCGCCAATCGACACACAACAAACAAACCCTAACCGAGACTCACCTTAGGGTTCGGATAAAGAGATCGGATTGGGTTCGGGAATGGTTCTGCTCTTACGAAAATTTCGGCAGAGTTTCAGACCTCTAAGCCTGTAGTTTAAATCAATAGAAAAGGATTTCCCCATGTTGCGTTAGTCGAAAATGGGATCTGAACCTATTTCCACTTAGGTTACGAAAATGCTAAGGAAAAACTAAAGCTGGAAGTTCTTACCTGAGAATTTCTAGTTCGGAAATGTTTTTCTATGATCTGGAGAGGTTGTGCAACTGATGTATTCGTATTTTATGGGTTTTTACTAATGTTTTATTCGATAAAAATGGTGTTTTGATATGCATTTGGTTCTTTTTGGAGTCTTTTGGTGTTTTTTAGTGTTTTTACAGGTTTTAGGTTGCTTTGGAGAAAAACAGAACAATTTGGGCCAAAAACGGATATTTGGAATGCAGAATCATGCTGATGTTTAATAAGTTTAGGCTTGATTTAAACACTTTACACCGTTGGATCGAGCTGAAATTTTGACACAAGATAGCCACAAGAGTTAGCTTTAATTTGAAGGTGATTTTAAGAAAATCTAATGGTGCGATCAAAGGTTATGGTCATTTTACTGAACACCTGTCATGCTGGCAACGACGAGACGAATGCGCATAAATGAGTATCCTGGCAGAAGGACAGGGATCTATCGATCCCTGTCCCGATTTTCGGACCGATTTTACGAAGAACCAGACCGAACTTATTTCAGACCGAATTTCATCAAAAAGACCTAGACTCGAGTTTCTCTTAACATTATGCAACTTTTCTGACTTTGAGAGAGCTTTGAGAGAGTTTGTAACCTAAGGAGAAGAATCATCTTCCGTACTTCGAATCTGAGAAGAATTCTGAATCTTAGTCATTGTTTATTGATTAATACAATCATGCCTCTCTTGAAATTGATTTGTGTTGATTCTCTGAACATGTGTGAGTAGTTTAATCGTTGGGTTTAGGGTTCTCAAAGAGGGGATTCATGATTTGTTGATATAGAATTGCATGATTAGGGATATTATCTAATGGATCTTCATCTATGGTTAATCGTAATGCATGAAACTGAATTAGTCACTC
>OVAN01005325.1:0-23746 GCA_900406275.1 Anastatica hierochuntica | reverse complement strand
GTCCGCAGACCCGACTTAAGCACTTCAACCACGCAATCTAGTCCTAGAACATGCAACAAGCATGGTGCCTAAAGTACCCAAGCAAGGCAAACAATGGTCCTAGACAGCTTTAGTGACTACTGGCACCCTCCTCCGAGGCTTCAATCAGCATGGGATAAGTGCCCATACACACTGCCGTCGTGGACGCTTTATCGATCTTAGGGCTACAGACAACAAATCGACTTGTTGTCCGCACCCTCCTGCACGCGACTCCGGTAGCAGAAGAATTCTTCGTATGTGCCTCGCCCAAGCCTGAGCCAGACTCTGGTAATACATGAATTCTCCGTCTGTACCCCGCCCAAGTCTGCATATCCACAAATACTAGTATATATATACACATCACTAGCAATCAACATGCGCATCAATCAATTGTGAAATAATATTCCTTAAGTCCGATTTAGCAATAAAAAAATGATTAAACCCCAAATACACTCAATCAATCAAACAACACATGTTCTGGTGCTAAATTACACGAGAAAGTGTGAATAAGGAAAGCCTGAAGAGTATATGGGTCTAGCCCTCACTTTTGCCACACGTCTGAAATCTCGGCTTTACTGTCTGACGATCCACCCCCGAAAAGAAAAACATGGACTAGGAAACCCGAGTTAGACCTCCCAGGGAACTTGCCAAAAAGAGAAACTTGCCCAAAATGAAAACTTTCCTAAAATGGAAACTTCTAAATATGCAAACTTACCATATTTGGAAATAGTTCAAAAAGGAAACTCAGGACCAGGCAAAACGGAACGAAAAATGTGAAAAGCTGAATAAAAGAACATAAACTGGCAAAATCGGGCCGAACCTATTAGACCGGACCAAATCGGCTAAACCGGCTAAACCGACTAAGGTCGAAGACCTAACAGACCATAACCGGTTGAACCAACTAAGTAACCTAACTGAAGCCTAGAAAGGAGAGAAAAGAAAAGAAAGAAAAGATAGTCTTGCCAGAAAAAATGTTGGAGCTCGCGAGGACCTTCCAGAAAACCGCCCGGTACACGTCAAAAAGAACTCAGAAAGTTCACTGGAAAAATCCCGGGAACTCACTGGAAAAGAACTCCGCCAGAGACGGTGGCTAAAATCCTGTGGGGGCTAGTCGGAAAGTCGGCCCCCTTGTACAAAGCATTACTTTGAATTGTGAAGAAAATAAAAAAGGGAAATATTATATTTATAGGGGAAGGATGGGAAGGAGGAAAGATCAGATATCCGATGTGGGACTTTTTAAGAAAAAGAGAAAGTGACCTTTTTAATTAAATTGAATTAATGGGCTTTAAGATTTTGATTTAGGAAAAACTTAAAAAAACTTGAAGAAAAATGAAAAAGATAATGGTCCTAGGAAACGGGATGTTACACTTTTATTCCTTAAAACACACTCTTTATTTTCTTTTTGTGACTACTAGAGATTCTTGAACACTTTTGCGTCTTAGCTACTAATCTTCTTTTTATTTTTAGAGCCACTATTCTAATCATTCATCGATTCTTTCTTTTCATTTTATAACAAGGGTGGACTCTCTAGACTTTTTCTTTAATTCCTAAGGTTAGAGATTATACTTGATTCTAATCTCTAGTGTCTTTTTATTTTCACTTCTTTTTTTCACTTTTCTTTTCTGACTTTTATTCACTTTGTTATTCAACTTCAAATCACTCAGGATTTTGTCCGTGTGTGCACTTTCCAAAAGAGGCCTCACCATCAAAAAAAATTAGGGGGTTTTGAAAGAAAGGTTTAAGGGTTTTCAAGGGTGTGATCACTACTCTAAAGATGAGATGAACAACTTGAGCTAAGAAGAGTAGTAAAATCGCTTAAGAACATAGCTTAAGTGTTAGTGTTTTTCCCATGGTCAAGTATAGCAAAGCCCATTAGCAAGATTTTTATATTCAATTAAGTTCCACATAGATAGGATTTGACTCAAGAGATAGTCTATTTCAATATTCACAAAGACCTTCAAGTGATTAATTCTGAGCATAGATTTTCCAAAGACCAAAAGCGGTCTATGCAACATTGTACTTCTAATGAGGGCATTGTTCATTAAGCAAAGCTTAACTATCTACAAGACAATCTTATTATTGTTCCCTATGCAAATGCAATCATATCTGCTTCTAATTTCCTAAGTATATAAAAATGGATGCAAACTATTTGAGAAATTTTGAAAAAAAGAGAAAATATTTTAGGTTTTTTCGAAACATTTTCAACTTTTTTGTTGTTTTTTCCAGAAATCTTAGATATTCACAATGCATGATTCAAGGATGATAAAAATAGAAACATGAAAACTAAAAAACGACATTACTACTAAGCCCTCCTCCGTACTTAAACTTCATTGTCCCAATGAATCCTAAGACGTGAGAGTGACCTTAAAAACAAACATAAAACTGAAAAGATGAATGGTATAGACAATGGATACTAGGATATCTTCACAATACTCATATGTATGAGTGTTGAGTGGATCAAACGGGGAGTCCGGGTTTTTGGCGTGGCGTTGAGAGCTCCGTCGCCAAGATGATGATGGGCCGACGGGGTCTTTCCCATGTCTCCTCTGGGGTGTCTCTTGAAATGATGTTTGTGGTAGATTCATTCCTTGCTCTAGCGGTTCAAGTTCTTGAGCATCATACTCTCATCCAACCATAAGGTTTCTTTGACGGTTGATTTGCGTTGAAGATGAAAGTATAGCTTTTGTTCTTGTTCCGTCCATGTGGGGTATGATAATCACGTAGATCTTTATGGTGATGCTGTTTTTTGGTGCCTACACTTAAGAAGGTAAACAGAATGAATTCAAAAATATAAAGAACATGATAAAACAAGCAAAAAGGATTTGGCTCCAAATCGAATAGAGCATTTAAGTATAAATAATCATATGATTCAATTTTTAGCAATTCCCTAATGCTACTTCATGATCCTAAATGCAATGTCCTCATCCAAAAAAAAGTCATCATTCCAAGACATATAAATTTTGGCCATTAAGGTGTTATAAGAAAGAGTAAGCATTTGATTTTTCACTTTCTAAACTTATGCTTTGTTTGATGCTTACTAAACTACCAAGTTCAAAATCCATTTGATACCATTTAAAGAACATTTCTAAATTTAGACATTTTGTGCACTTAATATAATATGCCCAGATTCATAATCATGGATCAAACTCAAAGTAGTGATTGCAAGTATGCAAAACAAACCAAGTATTTAAAAAAACATCACAATGCAAGCCATGTACGAATCAAAAATCAACTTTCTTTTTAACATTTCATAAAAATCGAAATTTTAAGAGATGATGGGCATCCTGAAAGTTTCTCCAAATTAAGAAAGTGATACATGATTCTAAGCATATCTAACACTCATTGCACATATAAACCAACAAATTCAAGTTTTCCCAAAAATAAAATTTCAAACACTGTTTACTTCAAGAACACATTTTTTATTCATGCATTTCTAGTTTTTTCCAATTGATTCTAACCCATAAAAGGTTTAGAGCTAAGCTCTTTCTACACATGAATTCCACAAAATATCAATAAATCATCGTACCTTGTTCTTGATGTTGGAAGAGAATGGAGTGTGGAAATGAGCTTGAATGCAACTTAGAAGAATCAAAAACTCTAAAACTTTCACACAAATTTTCTCTTAAAACCAAATCTCTCTCATTGCATAAGAAGAAGAAGAAGAAGAAGAAGAAGAATTTCGATGGTGGTGAATAGAAGAGAGAGAAAAGAGAGTTAGAAAAGTAGTGGTTAAGAGTAAAAGTGTAGAAAGTTATTTGTAAATTGGTCCCTAAGATTCCAAATTTTCTAATCCCTTGAAAACTTTTGCTAAATAACCCAAATTTAAATTTCAAATTAAAGGGGAAAGTTAATTTCTTGAATTTGTGAAAATTAGGACCAAATGTTTGTAACTGAATCAAAGCTGTTATGCTTTCTTAAAACAAGCTTTTGCAAAATCACTCTTGAAGATGATTTAAAATGGTCAAATGCAAACTTAATTGCTTGAATTAAGAGAACATGCCTTTGCCATAGGGATTTTCTAAGTGTCGAGTTATTTTGGCTCATTGGAAGTGTTGATTCCATTTTCATTCTTGGCATTTGATTCTTGCTTCTCATGGTTCTCCTTTGGTACCTAAGCTTAGAGCAAAAAGAATGGCTTTATAACAAGGTTGTTTCAAGACATAACCTTCAATTATTGAAAGTTAAAGGATTAAAGCATTAAAACTTAAAATAGAATATGTACAAATGATAATATTGAGATTGTCTCTCTAGTGCGCTTCATTATGGTCTTTAGCTCGACCTTTGCTCTCTTCCTTAGTTGGGGAAGGTTTGGATCATCATGCAGAAGATTGATCCTTTTTGCTTCATTTTGTCTTTGCCATTAAGCACATTTTTGGCTGGGTCTCCATCATCCTCATTCAAAAACCACCCATAGACTTCACTCATCCTTACTTATTCGAAGGACATCTCATTACAATTACCTAGACCTTTGTTCTTCTCAAGATAGGTTGCACATAAGTATCTATCATAGGATGATGTCAAGTAGTAGTAGACTCTTGGATCAACCTTGTTGAGAGGTAATATATTTCTTTTAAAGTCTTTTCAAGCTCCAGTAGTTGCAAGGAAGGGTGCTCCTAAGATTAGAGGAAAACGAGTTAGATGCTTCATCTCTATCATCCATAAGTCCGTCGGGATTGTGTAATTCCCAATCTTCAAAGGATAATTTTTTTATAAACCCAATTGGCTTTTTAGTTGATGAATCCCCTAATATGATAAGAGAATTATTCATCTCCATCCCCTTGATACCACATTTTCTCACTAACTATAGGGAGATCACATCATTTGAAGATCCGATATCTACTAAGGCTTCTTCCTTGAAGATTTTTTCTAGTAAGCAAGGTATTGTGAACTTTTCAGGATCTCTCATCTTAGAAAGAACCTTATGATCGGTATTGGTCTTTGGTTCTTCATGCATTCTTATTACTTGTTCAACCTTTCCCTATTAGAGAGGACACTTTTGATGAATGAGATGCGATCCAGAAGCTTTGTCACTTTTTGTGTATGGGAAACAAAACCCCAATCTCCACCATTTCCGTCTTGACCTTGGAAAGAAGCTTCTTGTGAGCTCTAGTGTAAGACCGAGAAGGATTAGGAAACATTTCATATGTCTCATTCCCAACCTTGGAAGATCATTTTTATCAATCTCCTTAACCTTATCAACAATAGGGCTCTCCTCCTTCCTCTTTGGTTTGTCATCTTTGTACCCATATCCTTGAGAGATTTTTTCTATTGGTCCCTTATCACCATCCTTTGTTCGGACTTCTTCATAAGCAAGCATTGAAGATACTAAATATTCCCTTAGTAGGTCCTCAAGATCATCCTTGTGGGCAATGATATCCTTGAGCTCGTATCCATACCTTAGATCGTATGATATACCCATAGCACACTAGTGAGCTCATCGACCCATAGCCCATCGACCCATAGCCCTTTATTTGCCTCTAATATATTTTTAGCATGTTAATGACGGTTTTATTGTTTGGTTCATCTACACCATTCAATTGAGGATGGCGCGGTGTGGCAAAGCTTAATTTAATTTTCCATGTCATATAAAAGTCTCAGAAATCATTGTTGTGAATTAGGGCCTATATTCTGTGACAATCTCATGGGGAATACCAAATCTAAGATGATTCTTTTCCATAGGAAACTTCGTATTTGGATGTCAGTAATGTGGCTCAGTGCTTCCGCTTTACCCACTTGACCCTTTGTGAGGGTGCTTAGGGGAACTTTACAATGATACACATGCCCCACTTGGCGAAGGGCCATGGTAAGCTTATGGGTTTCAGACTCTCTGAAGGCAGTTTTAACACTTGGGCGTGCATCTGGCACCGTTCGCAATTCGACGCATGTACCTTCTCATCGTTAGCTAATGTTGGCTAGTAATAGCCTGCTCTTTAAGCCCTGCGTGCAAGACTTCTCCCACCCAATTGTGACATGCAGGTGCTTTCATGGAGTTCTTCTAAAATTATTTTCGCCTCAGGCCACCCTAGACATTTTAAGAGAGGTCCCCTGAAGTATCGATGGTATAGATTTTCTCCAATGAGGTTGTATCTCGCTTATTGGCGTTTTATCTTGACGCATTCCGCTTTTACGTTGGGTAGAGTTCCATCCTTAAGATACTCTGATATGGGTGTTCTCCAATCATAGGTTGGCTATGGCGACCCTTGATTTGGATAGTAATAGCCATGGGAAGCTGTGAGTACGATCCCTAGCTTTATTCCTCTTGCGTTGCTGGAACCATCCACGTGGAGTTTCCATTCTCCGTCGGGAACCATGGCTTGAAGGGCCTAAACCTCTTTTTCTACTAGGTACTCCATGGTAAGAGTAAATTCCGCAATGAAATCTGCCAACACCTACGTCTTAATGGTTGTTGTGAGCCTGAAAATTACATCATACTCTCAATTGCCTACTTTGCTAGCCTTCATGACACTTCTGGTTTATGCAAGACAACTTGGACAAGTGGTGAGGTTACTAGCACTATGGGGTGTGCTTGGAAATAAGGCCTTAGATTTCGTGCAGTGAACACTAACGCTAAGGCTAGTTTCTCTAGTTGGATGTACCGTGTTTTGACATCTAAGAGAGACTTGCTAACACAATAGAGGGGGCATGGGATGACATATTCTTCTTTTACTAGGACACCACAGACGACATGATCAGAACCAACCAAGTATAGGAGCAATGATTCTTTTTCCCTTGGTGGACAATAGCGGTGGTAAAGACAGGTAGTCGTCTAGGGACGTCAAGTTGTCTTCACATTTGTTGTCCCATATGAATTGATTCCTCTTTTTGAGGGTCTCGAAAAATTGGTGCGACTTATCCAATAGTCTTGAGACAAAACTGCCTGCTTAGTGCTGCCATCCTTCCCGTCAGCTTCTGTACGTCTTTAGGGGTTTGTGACGATGGAATTCCTTGACAGGATCTGATTTGCTCGAGATTAGCTTCTATCCCTCTATGCGTGACGATTTAGCCCATAAACTTTTTGGAGCTAACGCCAAAGGAGCATTGGATGGGGTAAAATTCATCTTGCATTTTCGAAGAGTGTTGAAAGCTTTGTCGAGGTGTAGGACTTGATCTTCTGCTAGCAAGGACTTGACCACATCGTCAATATACACCTCCATAGTGTGGCAAATAAGCTTGCCGAAAATCTGGTTAACTAACCTTTGGTAGGTTGAACGAACATTCTTAAGACCAAAAGTCATTACCTTATGGCAATAAATCCCTTCGGATGTCATGAAGGTTGTTTTCTCCTAGTCATTTTGATGCATTAGAATCTGGTTGTACCGGTTAAATGTATCCATGAAACTCATTAGC
Organism: Anastatica hierochuntica; assembly: GCA_900406275.1. Lineage (NCBI taxonomy): Eukaryota > Viridiplantae > Streptophyta > Magnoliopsida > Brassicales > Brassicaceae > Anastatica > Anastatica hierochuntica. Next base: position 16,381 of record OVAN01005325.1, on the reverse strand, counting down.
TGGTGGCCAGCGATGGCAACAACTAGCTTGTGGATGTTCTATAGAGGAAAAGGGTCTTCAGGGCAAGCTGTGTTAAGGTATATGAAGTCGATGCAGACTCTCAACTTTCTGTTTTTCTTTCGTACCACCACAACGTTGTCTAACCACTTCGGTATCATACCTGTTATATGAATCCAACTTCAAGGAGGTTTCTCACTTATTTGTTGACAATTTTTTCTCTTTCTGGAGCGAATTTTATTCTCTTTTATTTCACTGGTGGGTGGTCTGAATTAACCATCAACCTGTGAGAGGTGATCTTCGGGTCGATCCCTGGCATATCTGCGTGGGACCATGAGAATCAATCATGGTTTGACTTGAGAAAGCCTATGAGCATTTTCCTCAAGTTTAGAGTGAGCCGCAAACCAACTATCAACTTCTTGCTAGGGTCACTCTCTAATAGTGGAATTTCATCAAGTTGTTCGACCTTAGGCTCGTTGTCGTTAGTGTTAGCCCTAGTCAAAGGTAGAGCTAGAGGCGATAACATGTTTTTGAGGGTGATTTTGTAGCATGAGCAGGCATCTTGTTGGTCGCCTTTGATTCTCCGATTCTCAAAGGCGCAGGGAATTTCTGACATGGGTCGAGTTTACAATTTATAAACCTATTTCCCTACTTTCAATCCCGCAAGAGAATGGGGTCAATCATAGTACTTTAGGGTCGTCCAAAGATTTAGAGGCTCGACTAGTAGAATCTAAGCAAGGAGAATGCACTAAGGGTTCTAGTCTAGGGGCGATTTAGTTGGGGATTGTCACGGGTCTCCACTAAATCTAATGGTAGTCAAGGCCAAACATGGTGAAAGCTCACAAAAGAAAGCAATAAGAAAGCTAGCAAGAAAATAAAGCAAGAAATGAGTAAACTTGGATCTAATCAAATAAAAGATAGGATCTTGAGAAAATGGTTATAGGTTTGGGTTCAATCTAGGGATATGATGGGCTTTGGTAAGGCTTTATTAGAGGATAAAAACTATTCCTACACCAAGGATCCCACTATTATCGATCAACCTACTCTCGTGACGGAGATCTATTCACCAATACACATTACAAGGCTCAACTCTCGCTTGTTGTCTATCTAAACATGTATGTGATAGTGTTTCTCAAGCCCTTCTAGTCATCTAGCACGTAGGTAACATCTAGTCTCATGGGCCCAAGTGAAAGACATAGATCTAGTTCTCTCAGGCACTTCATCGAACACTTTCTACGCATCAATGAGCAAGCAAATAACTATGAAGAACTAAACTAGATCTAGTAGGAATCTGTGCCAAGATCTAGCCTAATCATCCATCATAACCCTAGTTGTAACCCTAGCCTACCATATCTCAAGATCCAAGGTGGATCTACTCACTAAAAGTCATGGAAATTCAAAGACAAGAGATGGGTCTTTGAGCTCCCATGGTTTTAGAAGAATAGATCTAGAGAAATATATGAAGGAGAAAAGATCCCAATCACTCAATAAAAATAAAGAGTTATTTCAAAGTTCTTAGATCTCAAAATGAAAGAAAAGAGAAGTGTTCTTAAGCATAAGTTGTTCTTTTTTTGTTCTTGGTACATAAGGGGCTATATATACTAAGAGAAGGAGAGAGGAAGCCCTAAAAAGGGCCTTTTTTACATCAACACTGCCTGGCATCGGCCCAAGGGAGGCTGGCATCGACCCTTGAGTCGATTCTAGGTCATGTTGGGCAGCAGGCTATCAAGGGAAGCCAACATCAACCCAATGTTGGCCAGCATCGACCTCTAGGTCGATGCTTGGGTCCCTTGGCAGCTTCTTGTGTCTTCTTGCTCCTCTTTGATGCCTTGTTTGATCCCAACTTCTTGCATAGTGTTTAGCTCCTTTTTTCCTTGGTTTTTAGCTCCATTTCCACCTTAGATTCACCTCTAGAGCCTACATGAATCCATCTTGAAATTGCCTCTACAAATGCAAAAAAATGGTATGCAAATGCAATATGCTCCTCAACTAGACTCTAGACTTAAACTAACGCATTCAAAGACTTATATGCAATATTTATAACCTAAATGTGGATGAAACTAAGCTAAAATTCATCAAAATATGCATGAAAATATGTACACATCAACACCCCTGAACTTGTCCTTTGCTTGTCCTCAAGCAAACAACAAAGATCAAACCCGAAAATGAGGTTTGCAAGTGGGAACTCAAAACCAAGATAAGAAAAGTAATGCCTTATTCCCAATGTCCTCAAAACAAGTAAAATGGTGCAAAGATCATCTAAGAGCCTAAGTACTTCTTCAAGATCATCACAAAACCAACTCTTAGAATCTAAGCTAAGCATTCATAAACTATCCCATCGCCAATTCCTTTTTACATTCAATTTAGCTAAGGCGTGAGTTCTTTACCGATGGGCAACGCATCTTATCCATTCGGTTTTGAGTTCAAAGAAGGATTTTGATGTAAAGAAGTGTGAAAAGAAGAGGGTACTCTCGATTTAAAGTGGTTTCTCTCAAACAAAGTAGTGCAAGACAATAGGCAAAAGCAAGGTGTTAGCCAAAAAATTTACACATACAAAGCATTTACTTCCTCTAATTGTTCCCACTCCATTACTTCCTAAGGATCTAGACACTTACTTGTTATAATTACCCATCCTAAATCTAGAAATCATAAACTTTTATTGAACCAATCTCACTCATTCTTTTTCTTTCTTTTGGTAGACAACTAGAGATTCTTAAACTTTCAATTTTCTAACTACTAACCTTCTTTTAACTTTTAAGAGCCACTATCTAATCACTTGGATTCCTTGTTTCTTTTTCTTTATAAAGGTGGACTCTCTAAGCATTTAGTTTTCTAAGGTTATAGCTTAAACTTAGTACTAATTTCTAGTGCCTTTTTCTTTCACTTCTTTTTCTTATCTTTTTCAATTTTTCCTTCTTTCTTTTTCTTATTGAAACAACCTAGGATCGTATAAGCACTAATGAACATCTACTTAACTCAAAGCTTACTAACCATTCCCAACACTTAGACAAACCCAAAACCACAAGATTTTTCCCTCCTGTGACTCTAGTTAGCCTTAAAGTGAGGCTAACTCGAAGGAAGTGTCCTCTTTTGTTGTTCAACTTCTATTCACGCGGGATTTTGCCTGTGTGTGCACTTTCCTAAAGAGGCCTCACATAACGAAATAATAGGGGGTTTTGAAGGAAAGGTTTAAGGGTTCACAAGGGTAGGTCANCCATGGTCAAGTATAACAAAGCCCATAAGCAAGATGCTAAAATTCATTAAAAAGCCATCTTAGATAGGAATTGACTCAAAAGATAGTCTACTTCAACATTCGCAAAGACCTTTAAGTGGTCAATTATGATCAAGGATTTTCCAATGACAAAAAGTGGTTTAGGCAACATCTTACTTCTAGTGAGGGCATTATTCATTAAACAAAACTCATCTATCTATGAGGTGGTATAACTCATCTATGTATGAGGTAGTATCATCATTGTTCCCTATGCAAAATACAATTTTATATGCTCCTAGAAACTAAGTATTCACAAATGTATGCAATCTATATGCAAAGCTTTGAAAATCTTTTTGGATTTTTGTTTTCGAATTTTTATTTCGATTTTTTTTTATAAGCCATAACTATCTACAATGCAAGACTCAATATGCATGAAAAGAAAACAACGAAACTCAAAATAGCATTAGTACTAAGCCCCTCCCCCGGACTTAAACTTTACCGTCTCGGTGAATTTTAAACTGTGAGAGTGACTCATTAAAAACGCATAAGAAAACCGAAAATATGCAATGGTATATACAAGGGATAGTAGGTGTACCTTTAGGCAACTCATAAGTATGAGTGTCTTGTGGATCCGGCGGAGGAATTGGGTTCATTGTTTTTCCGTTTTGATCTCCGTGGCCGAGAAGAAGAAGGGCCAATGGGGTGTTCCCATGTTTCCTCTGGGATGGCTCTTGAAATGAAGTCCTTGGTGGTTGCATTCCATGCTCTTGTTGTTCTCGCATCACCAATGGTGAAAGAGCTACCGACATTATTGGTTTTGTAAAGTCACGATTCAGGCATTCTTGAATATCTTCATCATTCTCGCTTGAGGTTGCATATTTGTTGTACCTTGCACTTCTTTTGAAACTCCTCATTAGTCGCGAGATAATATTTCCTTGTTTTCTTATGAACATGGCATGCCTTCTTAGTTCCATTTCCAAAAATTTCTCATATGGTTTCCTTAGATATGGTGGTGTACGGAATTGGCTGAGGAGTGAATGTCCGAATACGTCTTGGTGTCTCTCTTCTTGGGGTTGGTTTTGTTCAAATAGCTTATGAATTCTTGGTTCTCCTTGTAGTGTGCTCCGTTTATAGTGAAAGTGGCTTGGTAGGTGGAAGTTGATGTCCTTGTCTATTTGTACTGATGTATGCTCCGCATCTGGCATTGGAAGGTTACAAGCCCTCCATTTCCTCTGCTCGTCCATGAAAGAGTAAATCACTACAATTCTAGGACCATAGCCAAATGTAAATTTCCGCTCCACTAAGTAAAGCATGTCCATCTTGGCTCCCTCTTGGCGATTCTCGGTCCTTCCTTCTTCCTCGACATCTCTACCTTCCCATTCATCAAGTTCATTTCCAAGGTATTAAAACAATGGGGTGAGCACGCCTCCAATCCTCGTGACGGGATTATTTGCTTTTCTCATATCCTCCGCTTGATTAAGTAGAATACTTACGAACATAAGACCAATGTTGGTGTTGTCGCCTAAGTAATCCACCCATCTCTCCTCATTTCGGTCTTTTATGTACCTCTTCAATCCTTGGAAAAGCAACTTCATAGCAAGCTCATTCATAATTTTGGGGTTTCCCATTGCAAGGTAGGTGTTGGCCACAAACTCCATCGCGTATCGGATTGTCGGGCTACGGATCTTTGTTATTGTGGCCGAGCCTTTTACGTACTTCTCGTGTTGAGACTTTGTATTCATCATCCTTTACCCTAAAGGAAATGTACCCATAGTCGTGCCCCAATTCTCCATCTCCTTGTTGAAAGAGTAGCGTAGATAGGAATTGAAGTGTTTGTTGCATGAAGGATGGACGATGCATCCAAAACAAACTCTCAAGACCCATCCTCTTTAGCAATGCGCGCACGCAATCATGAATGGCCATATCTCTCAACAAACTATCATCAACCCATGGTGTTGCTTCCACTTTCGAATGATTTTGGAGATGTAAGTAGGCTCTTCGTTCCTCGCTCGACCATGATTGGTAAAAAATTCGCATAGCGGGTCGTGATGGTGCTATTCTTGTTTGGTGCCTACACTTAAAAAGTATAGATAAAGTGAGTTCAAAGGTCAAAGAACAAATGAAGATGCTAGGAGATTAAGCCTTGAACCGCTACATAAATGATAAAAATATAAAGCACAACGTCCCGGTTCTTAGCAATTTCCTAGGCAAATTCATCATTCTAAATGCAATATACTCATGAGGAATCGAAATGCAAACATTCAAAGTGATGCGAATTTCGGCCAATACAAATTTTCAAACAAGGGCATGCATTTGATTTGCACACTTTCCAAACTAAGAATCATGTTGATGCTTACTTAACTACCAAGTTCAAAATCCATCTAGTCTCAATTTTGAGAATATTTCTAAACTTAGGCATAATGTGCACTTAATATAATATGTCTAAATTTATAATCATGGACCAAGTTTCAAAGTAGTAAACTCTAATTATGCACAAGCAAACCAAGCATTCAACAATCAACACCTTTCACTTAATAGAATTCAAAAATAACCTTTCTCAAAGAAACCCCTCATTATCGAAAATTTCAAGACAAAGAACACACTTAGGAATTTCTTCATATTTAGAAAGTGACTCATGAAACCGTGCTAAATCAACACCAATAATACACATCAACCAAAAAATTCAAGTTTTCCCAAAATTCAATTCAAAAACACTATTCCCTCCACTATTCATTTCAAGAACAATACTTTGATTCATGCATTTCTAGTTGTTCCTAAGCAAATGTAGCTCGTAAAACACTAACAACTAAGCTTCTCCAACTCTAATAAACCACAAAACATCACTAAATACTTTTACTTCATAAAAATCGAAAATTTAAGGGAGTAAAAGTGAAAGTTTTTAGTTTCATACCTTGTTCTTGATGTTTTGCAAGAGTGGAATATAGATAGAAGTTAGAATGCACCTTAGAAGAATCAAAATCTCTCTAAGTTTCTCACTAATTTTCTCTTTTAAAAATCAAAAACTTCCTCTAACAAGGTGAGAGAGAGTTCGACGGAGATGAGAAAGAGAGAGAAGAGTGAGAGTGAAAAATAGTGGTTAAGAGTAAAAGTGTAAAAAGTGATTTGAAAATTGGTTCCTAGGTTTCCAAAATATTTGATCTCTTTGAAAACTTTTGCAAAACAACCCAAAAATTGAAATTTTAAAAAAATCAAGGGAAAATAATCTTACTTGAATTTGAGAAAATCAGGATCAAAGGTTTTTAAATTGGATAAAAAAGGGTTTAGTTTCCTCAAATCAAGTTTTGCAAAATCACTCTTGAAATTCTTTTAAATGGTGAAATGCGGATGAAATGCTTGAATTTAGAGAACTTACAATAGCACATGGAGTGTCTTTATAATCAAGTCATATTGACTTGTTGAAGGTGTAATGCGCAAACTCCATTGTGGTTCTTGATCCTTTCCTTGATTAGTTCTTCTTTTGTACCTAAGCTTAGAACAAAAGGAATGTCTTTGGAACAAGGTTTTCCCAAGACAAAATCACCATTATTGAAATTTAAAAGCATGAAAATTAAAGACTTGAAAAGAAATATTTACAAAGGATAGGCATGAGATTGCCTCTCAAGTGCACTTGCTTAAGGTCATTAGCTTGACCGTTCTTCTTTCTTTTAGTGGATGAAATGAAGGATCATCCTTTCAAAGTTGGGTTATATTGGTTCCTTCTTCATAGCATAGTCCCTTATCTTAAAGAAGTTAACAACTCCTTTACCTTTGTAGACATTCGGGTTGTAGCCGCTTTTGAAACTTGGAGATTCAAGTTCTTGCATGTTTTCTCTTCTAGCTACTGATGCAACCCAAAATCTTCTGAACAAAGAAATAGAAGTTTTATATCAAAATTTCAAAAAGAAGTCTGCGAAAATTAGGATCTGATTTTCGTTGGAGTTGAATTGGATAGTTCTATTCTAGATCTAGAGGATTAACTCTATGATGATCAAGAACAAAGAAACTCTTAGAGACTTAACTCTTTAGCAATTCAGTTTGTTCAACGATGAACAGAGATTCGCTTTCTTTGGAAACAGAAAGAAAACTTAGATTAAAATTTAAAACTCTTGATGATCTACAAGTCTGTGAAAACAAAACTTAAATACGCTCCTAAACCCTCAAGGTGTCACAAAATTCCTTCTCCTAAATGGACTTAGATTTTCGATAACCTCCTAAAAACTTGGGCTTAAAATTAGGCCCTAAATTAAGAAAATAAACTAAGTCTAAGAACCCATTAAAATCCAACAGATAATTCGACTAATCCAAGCTGAAAACCGAATGGTTGAAAGTCTTGGTTAAATTTTGGTTTGCTTCTTGATCTAAAATTTTAATTGGTTCTGAATAAACCAATATGGCAATTTGCTTCTCAAGCCTTTTTGTCTGAGATCTGGTAACAGGCCCACCAGAGAAAACAAATGGATCTTGATCTTCTTCAGTCTCTTTGGCCGCCAACTCCAGCCCATTCTCCATGCTCTCTTCATCTTCGCTATCACTTAACTTCAGCTCAACTACTTGTCCAGTCTGTATTGCATCATCCCTTCCCCTTTTAAAGGATTTGCCCTCAAATCCGCAGCTCCTACAGGGTAAGGAATCAAGTTAGCAACATTAAAGGTTGAACTTACAGTATACTTACCTTGAAGATCAATCTTATAGGCGTTGTTGTTGATGCGTTCCAGCACTTTGAAAGGACCATCTGTCCTTTATCCAGCTTGGACTTTCGTTCTTCTGGGAATCTATCTTTCCTGAGCCGAATTAGAACCATATCTCCAGGCTCCAGTATCAGTTCCCTGCGCCTCCTATTGGCGTGTCTTGCAGATGCTTTAGTGCTTGATTCAATGTTCTTCTTAACATTTTCATGCAAAGACACAATGTACTCGGCCTTGGCTTTTCCATCAAGATTAGCTTGTTCTTTCAGAGGTAAAGGAATCAAATCCAATGGAGTCAAAGGACTAAACCCATATACTATCTGAAATGGCGAGAATTTGGTGGTCCTATTGATCGAGGTATTATATGCAAATTCAACATGTGACAAGCAATCTTTCCAAGATTTTAAATTCTTTCCCACAACAGAACGCAGTAAAGCAGAAAAAGACCTACTAACTACTTCAGTTTGCCCATCAGTTTGAGGATGACATGTAGTAGAAAACAGTAACTTAGTCCCTAATCTAGACCATAGAGTTTTCCAGAAATAGCTAAGAAACTTAGTATCTCTATCAGAAACAATGGTTCTAGGCATTCCATGCAAAGGAACAACATTTGTAAAGAACAAATCAGCCACATTCACAACATTATCAGTCTTGTGACAAGCAATAAAATGAACCATCTTAGAGAATCTATCTACCACAATGAAGATTGAATCGCCACCCTTTCTAGTCCTAGGCAATCCCAACACGAAATCCATATAAATGTCAACCCAAAGACTCGTTGGAATAGGCAAGGGAGTATACAAACCTTGCGAGGCATTTGCAAAATTTCTCCGCATCCTTCTGCATATGCGGCCAGTAGAAGTGCTCTTTCAGCACGTGATACATCTTATCCACTCCAAAATGTCCCATTAGGCCGCCTTCATGCGATTCCCTAACCAATAAATCTCTCAAAGAGCAACGTGGTAAACACAAACGGTTTCCAAAGAACAAGAACCCGTTAGATAAATAAAACAAACCACTGGAATGTTTGTCACTAGCACGAAAATGTTCTTGGAAATCAGGATCATCCGTATAGTATGACTTCACATTCTCAAAGCCTAACAATTTAGTCTCTAAAGCCGAAAGTAGAACATACCTGCGAGACAATGCATCAACAACCATATTTTCCTTACCTTGTTTGTAATTGATCACATAAGGAAAAGTCTCAATGAATTCCACCCATTTAGCATGCCTTTTATTCAACTTGTGTTGTCCCTTTAAGTAATTAAGAGACTCATGATCAGTATGGATCACAAACTCCTTAGGCCAAAGGTAGTGCTGCCAAGTGTCAAGAGCCCAAATTAACGCGTACAACTCCTTGTCATATGTCGGCTAATTAAGTCTCGGTCCGCTGAGTTTTTCACAGAAATAGGCAATGGGCTTCTTCTCTTGCATCAGTACAAGTCCAATTCCTACACCAGAAGCATCACATTCAATTTCAAATGTTTTAGAAAAATCAGGTAGAACAAGTAATGGAGCATTAATTAACTTCCCTTTCAGCTTTTGGAAAGTATCTTCTTGTTCTTTCTCCCACTTGAATGCTACGGTTTTCTTGATGACTTCTGTAAGTGGTGTTGTGAGGGTGCTGAAGTCTTTGATGAACCGACGATAGAAAGCAGCCAGCCCGTGAAAGCTCCGCACCTCTTCCACAGTTGTTGGGCTCGGCCAATCCCTAGTGGCCTTTATCTTTTCCTCATCCACCTTGATTCCCTATGCTGTCACAACAAAACCTAAAAAGACAAGGTGATCCGTTCCAAAAGTACATTTCTTGAGATTAGCAAACAACATCTCTTTTCTAAGTAATTCTAAAACTGACGTCAGATGAGTAATATGGTCAGCCATGTTCTTGCTATAAATAAAGATGTCATCGAAATAAACAACAACAAAATGACCTATAAACTGGTGCAAAACATGGTTCATCAGATGCATAAATGTACTAGGTGCATTCGTCAACCCAAAAGGCATAACAAGCCATTAATATAATCCATATTTAGTTTTGAGTGCAGTTTTCCATTCATCACCTTCTTTCATCCTAATCTGATGATAATCACTACACAAATTTATCTTAGAAAAAACACAGGATCCATGCCGTTCATCTAACATATCATCTAATCGAGGAATAGGATGTCGATACTTTACAGTGATATTGTTGATGGCTCTGCAATCGACGCACATGCGCCAACTTCAATCCTTCTTAGGCACGATTAAGGTCACCATTCTCTGTCAGCCATTGCAGCCTATATAGCGTGGGATGTTGTCTCTTCTCCAGCCCTGTTTTTCCTACAAAAAGTCCACTCGCAACATTAGTACAACTCCCACAATCAATAATCAAATTGCAGACTTTATTAGAAACTAAACAAAGAGTATGAAATAAATTCTCCCTTTGATCAGTCTCAGATGGGGTGGATTGTACAACAAGTGATCTTCGTGTGACCAAGAGTTTCCCATAAACCGGATAGTCGACGGTCTCTTCTTCCGAGTTGGAAGCTTCCTCATCTTCTGACACAAGTTCTCTGTTGTCCAGAACTAGCATCACCTTCTTGTTAGTTCATTCACTTGAAAAATGGCCAAATCCTTGGCACATGAAGCACTTAACATCACGAGACCGAGCAGGAGTTGGTTTGCTCTTTTCCTCGCGTGAGAAGCTCTTCGGCTCCTCCTTCAACTTGCCGCCAGTAACTTCAGATCTAGGAGACTGAAAATTGTTTGGAAAATTTCGAGAGGTTGCCTTCCTTTTCAGCCTCTTCTCTAGAAGATTAGCCTTATGCAACAACTCATAAACATCATCATATTTGTACATTTCCAGATTGTCTTGAATCTCTCGATTTAGACCTGCCTGAAAACGCGCCATTCTCATCCTCATCGACACCAGCTCGTATCATAAGAGTTTCCATCTCCTGAAAATAATCATCAACAAATTTTAGTCCTTGAGTAAGTCTACGAAGTTTTTGATGTACCTCTTTGTTGTAATGAGCAGGTACAAAACGCCGTTTCATAAGCGTTTTGAGCTCAAACCAAGAAGCAACTTGAGCTTCTCCTGTCCTACGCCTGGTAGTGACGATTTGATCCCACCAATGGAGGGCATAGCTGCTGAACTCTGTTGCTGCTAGCCGCACCTTCTTCTGTTCAGAGAAGTTTTGAACATGAAAGACATTCTCCATCTTCTTCTCCCATTCCAAATAAGCATCAGGGTCAGTTTTCCCGTCAAAAGATGGAATTTGAATCTTTAGATTTCCCAGACTATCATCAGCTACGGGCACATGAGCTTGTCTTTGTCCTCTCCGAGGAGTGTAGTGGCCTAGCATGATGTCCTTATCACGAATATGTGCTCGTCGATGTGCTGGCCTTCTAGGCGTGGAGAACTCGGAGAGTTTGTGAAGCAATTCCTCTTCTTCGCCAGAATACACAGCTGCATAAGAGGTCTCTCCCATGATTTTCTTGCCTTCACATTTTCCTTTCCCCTTTCGAGCAGCCTGCGATTCCTGCACATCACGTTCATTGTTAGTAGAAGATTGAATATTATCTTTATTCATAGCTTAAATGACTTCAGCAACAAGAGCATCGATCTGCAACCTGTTGAGCGGTATAGGGGGTGGATCTCATGAGCTTTTCGAATCCTTTTCAGCTCCTGACATGTTTACCTATTAAAAGAAAATTATCAAAACTCAAACAGATGTTAACTTAGTCAAAAACACCTCGATTTGGGCTTGATAGTTGCCAAAATTTTCCTATTTCGCAGAAAAATTTTCGGACTAGCTCTTGCAATTAACCAATCAAACACGTACAACTTGTTAGATTAGTAAAATTCAGCCGAAGCCTCTCAGATCTCTCTGTGTCACTCGATTTTTGTAGTCTTTCTGAAAGTCCGTAAATCAAAAGCTCAGCAAAGAACAAAACCAAATCAAACCTCAGAATAAATTCCCTAAATCTCCAAATTTTCAGAAAGATAGAGAGAAAAGAATTCAATAGCAAGGCTTGAAACTTGTAGCGGAAGTTACAGCTGCAACCCCTTTACCACAAGAAGCTGGATTTCTCTTCAGCTTTTCCAGATTTTTTCAGCTTTTTCCTTTTTTCTTTTTCTTTGTTTTTTTGTCGATTTTTTTTATAAAATGTTTTTGTATCGAAAGCCTTGCAAAATTAAGAAAATAGATAGAAAAAAATGAAAAAAACCCCAAAACCGAAAAAAATTCGCAGAAGAAGAAGGAAAATCACTCAAGTTTCTGTGTTCAGATTGCTCTGATACCACTTGATGCAACCCAAGATCTTCTGAACAAAGAAATAGAAGTTTCAGATCTGAATTTCAGAAAGAAGTCTGCGAAAATTAGGATCTGATTTTCGTTGGAGTTGAATTGGATAGTTCTATTCTATATCTAGAGAATTAACTCTATGATGATCAAGAACAAAGAAGCTCTTAGAGACTTAACTCTTTAGCAATTAAGTTTGTTCAACGATGAACAGAGATGCACTTTCTTTGGAAACAGAAAGAAAACTTAGATTAAAACTTAAAACTCTTGATGATCTACAAGTCTGTGAAAACAAAACTTAAATAAGCTCTTAAAACCCTCAAGGTGTCACGAAATTCCTTCTCCTAAATGGACTTGGATTTTCGACAACCTCCTAAAAACCTAGGCTTAAAATTAGCCCCTAAATTAAGAAAATATACTAAGTCTAAAAACCCATTAAAATCCAACAGATAATTCTACTAAACCAAGCTGAAAACCGAATGGTTGAAAGTCTTGGTTAAATCTTGGTTTGCTTCTTGATCCGAAATCTGAATTGATTCTGAATAAACCAATATAGCAATTTGGTTCTGAAGCCTTTTTGTCTGAGATCTGGTAACAGGCCCACCAAAGAAAACAAATGGATCTTGGTCTTCTTCAGTCTCTTTGGCCGCCAAATCCAGCCCATTCTCCATGCTCTCTTCATCTTCGCTATCACTTAACTCCAACTCAGCTGCTTGTCCAGTCTGTATTGCATTAACTATCCTCTTATCATGAGTCTTAGGCATTTTCTTTGCCTTTCCTCGGTACATTGTACCGCAATACCCAATGTCTTTATCAAGATCGATCATAGGGTAAGACACTCCTTTGTCGACATATTTCAATGTCAACTTCTTCCCTTCACAATCGATTATGGCATCCGTAGTTAGCAAGAAAGGAGTTCCAAGTAGAATTGGGAACTTGGCTTGAGTGGATATGTTGTCCATAACCACGAAGTTTCTCTCCACATAAGTGTTACCCACTCTTAGCCTCATGTTTTCCAACCTTCCCATTGGAACTTCTCGAGTAGCATCTCCCAAAAGCACAAGATTAGCACCTTCCTTGATTTCTTCTTCCAAACAAGCTCCTTTATGCGGTCTAGAGAGATCACGTTCAAGCTAGCTCTGGTATCTGCTAGAGCATTCTCAAATTGGGAGCCTCTTAAAGCATAAGGCACTACGAACCTTCCTTTGTGATTGCTCCTTTTTAAGAACATCTCTCCCACTATATAGATTGGGATATTTTTAGCTTGAAGCACCTTTTCTACCCTTTCTACGGTGGCCAATTTCTTTTCAAGCTTCTCCTTTACCCTTGCTCCTCTTTGATGCCTTGTTTGATCCCAACTTCTTCCATAGTGTTTAGCTCCTTTTGTCCTATTTTTTAAGTTCCATTTCTACCTTAGATTCACCTTTAGAGCCTCCATGAATCCATCTTGAAATAGCACCTATAAATGTAAAGAAAACAGTATGCAAATGCAATATGCTCCAAAACTAGACTATATACTTAAAATAAAGCATTCGAAGAATTATATGCAATATTTTCAAAATATGCATGAAAATATGTACACATCAATTTCATGGCCTAGTGTAGCGTTCTAGGAACTCCTTTCATAGCAGGGATCCATGGCCTCCCGACAAAGGCGTTATATGTAGATGGACATTCTATGATAGCAAACCTAGCTTGCTGGTAGACTCCTCCGCCCCAGAATGCCTGGTGGTCTCGCCTACGGTCTGGTTCACCTCTTCACTGAACCCGATCAAAGTGCTTGATCTTTTTACTAAGCTTGACTCGGTGATTTCTAATTCTTTCACGGTTCCCAGGAACAAGATATTAGCGGAGTTCCCGCTATCGACTAGGATTTGCCTAACGACGCAGTTGGTCGTGGACAAGGACACCATTAGGGTGTCATGGTGGGTGATAGCTCATGTTTTCACCCGAGATAACACTGCAAGGGCACATATGTACGTTGTAGTAGTTCTGGATCGAATCCACATAGACGAAAGGTAGCACGAAGAAATATCAGATCACACAGCGGGCTAAGGCTAAAAAGATTTCTTTAAAGATGATGCAAATATCAAAATCAAGAAAGCACAAAAACACAGGCATCAACGAAAAGGTTGTAAATCAATCAAAGAAGTGTTGAGCATCGGGTATTCTCAGGGAAACAATTCATTGTTGATTCAAATTATAGATTAGGGAACAAGTTAAGAACCGCCTTGAACTCAAATTCTAATTTAGAACTGATCTACTTCCGTTGTATCAGCGCCCTATGTATTAGAAATCTCGAGACTAACATCCATTGACCCTTATTTCTAATCATGCATTACTAACAGATTTGGTATGTTCAGAATTCACTTAAACATCAACTTCCATTGGCTTAAGAAGATTTGCTCATCTAAGATTCTTTCAGACATTTGAACAAACACTTTCCAGACGTTAAATTACCTAAGAACAGAAACTAAGTGATCAGTTTAGTTTCATGCATTACGATCAATCACTGATGAAGATCCATTAGATTAAATCCCTAATCATGTGATTCTATATCAACAACTCATGAATCCCTATGTGAGAATCCCTAAACCCACTGAACAGACTACTCACTTATGGTAATTGCAAAAACACAGATCAAATTCATGAGAGACATGATTGTATTAAGCATAAACAAGAGTAAAAAGAATTCTGAAAACTTCTCGAATCGAAGTACTGAGATGCTTCTTCTCCCTAGGTTACAAATCTCTCTAAGCTCTCTAAAACTCTCTAAAAGTGCATTCGGAAAAGGAAACCATGAGCTTAGGTCTTTCAGTTGTAATCTGGTTCGAAATAAGTTCGGTCCGGTTCTTCGTAAAATTGGTCCGCAACTCGGGACAGGGATCGATCGATCCTTAGACATGGATCAGTCGATCCTTGTCCAGATTCCTGGGTATTTTCCAGCTTTTCACGAACACTTCCTTCGATGCTTGAAATCCATCTAAAATGCATTCTTTTAGCACATTCAAGCTCGATACCTGTAAAAATAACAAAGAACACAAATCCGTGCCAAAACAATTCGAATACATACTAAAATCCATAGATCACGTGTGAAAACCGTAGTAAAAACTACTAAAATACTGACACATCAAATCTCCAGACTTGAATCTTTACTTGTCCTCAAGTAAAGGAAACGAAGACTAAGCCTGCGGGAAATGAAAGTCAAAAACCAATGGATCGCATGCTTTCGGAAAACCTTACGCAGAACAATTAGACATTCTCCACAAGAACCGTTGCATAACCTCCCAAGCCCATCTCTAAAATCTCAACCTACAAACTCAACTTCCATGTCAATAACTCTCAATATTCAATTAAGAAGGGCGTGAAACTTTTCACCAAAGAACTCATAATCAAGGAATCAGGCTAGGTATTCAAGGCGTTTTAGTGGTGAGGCTTAGAATGTTTCGGGTATCAAATACTGCGTCAAAATACAAGACATTATGCAAAATCGCAGGAGAGAAAGAGTATATTCATATCCATGTCCCCTAACTACCCAAGTACAAACTACCAATCACAAAATAAACCAAATATGTGCATTCTTCATAGTGAGTCCAATCAATATAAAGGTATGCAGATGCTAATTTCTAAACCAGATATAGAGAATTTTAAAAATAATTTTCGTTTCTTTTTTCAGATCGAAAATCTGGTTCAAATTAGCATATCAAGGACGTCTTTAAACTCTAAAACACCCATACAACATGAAAAATGCAAAATATCCATATAAACCACGTAAACAACCAACACAGAGAAATCAGACACTCAGAACCGTGTCTAAACCACCTAAAATGTTCAATCCCACCTAAGCAATTAGAAGGATCATGTCTACCCTATTCTCTCCATTGTTTTTACACATGTGTGCACATAAGATGGAAAAAGAAATGCATGGAGAATCAAGGAGATAAGGTAAGGGTGTGGTCCCAGACTAAAGATGAGTCTTGTCACTCAGGATTACCGAAAAGGATGGTAGAAAAATGGGGTTGTAATCCTGAATGATGGGATTTTATTCCTGACTTTAAGTTCCTCGATCAAAGCATTTGAGTTCATTAGTAAGCCAAATAAGATAGAGTTAAGAACATTTCAGAAAAAGTCTAATTTCAAGAGGTTTCTGGTGTGGAGTTTGGTCATGAGTTACTCTGGTTTGCCTGCGCTAAAAGTCCAAATGA
>OVAN01005324.1:0-23747 GCA_900406275.1 Anastatica hierochuntica | reverse complement strand
GAGCCAAGCCCACAAAGACCTATATAAAGGGTGCAAAGGAGAAGGATGAGAAAGATATACAACACAATTTTCGTCACCGCAAAAAGATTTAGAAAAAACTAGGGTTCTTACTTTTTTTCGTTAGCGAGCTGCGTCTCAACTAGGTTACGAGTCTACGTTGTAGTTCTAGGTAATCGTCGCCAACAGTTCTTGCGGCCATGGCTTAACACCGGTTGCGCACGCTCAGCCCATGAATTCGAATAAGATCCCTTATACTTTCTTCGTTATCCTGGTGTTTCGATTGTTGTTATTCGTATCCGTTCATGTTTTGATCTACGATTCTCTTTTCGTGTTCATACTATTTCTCATTACGAATCCTTTTACTTTATTGTCGTTTTACATATCTCGCTTCGCAATCTTTTTCGTATTATCTTTACTTCGCTATTCAACTCAATTTCGCTATACGATTCTCGTTAACCTGAATCTTGCAATCTGTTCGCATATTCGTTTTACTCACGCTTTTTTTTGATCTTATCTCGCAGCTTAGTTTCGTATTCTTTATCCATTAACTTTCGTATTCACTCCTTGATCTATCGATTTTTGGTCACAGAGAGTCTGTGAACCACATAACATTGACAGTGAGAAACTCGGTTCCCACAACGTCCCGCGACCTCTTTAAGCTTTCCTCGATGAAAAGCATCTCGTTGACTGCGACATTCTAGCTTCCCCCTGGAAGAATTCTCTAGACATCTCGAGACCTTTCATTTATCACTTTCAGGACCGCCATCAGAGGTCTCTTTACATCGAGTTGCCATGCCCGGACCTGATATCTTTAGCTCATTCATCAGGAGTTGAGTTTCTTCCTCTTGCGGAGCGTCTTTGTCACTGCCCCCTTCTTTTAGGAAGGGTTCTTTAGGTCCTGCTGGGGACCGTGTTGCTGATGATGCTGACTATGAGGCTCATATGCCTCAAACCCGCTGCACCCACTGATCCTGAGGTCGCGGAGTTGTTTCCGGAGGATTTCAGTGCCTACGTGCTCGACCCCTACCGCCTCCTTCTGGTACTGCTGTTGAGTTCAGAGCTTGGACTGTTCAGAGTCATCAGAGGACGAGCTCTCTCATGCTGCATTTCGCCATAGGGCTCTCCAGGATAGGGAGACTTCTTTCTTGTTCTCCTAGCAGGTTTGTTCGTGAGGACGCTATCAGGCGCAGAGCGCCACCTCTTCCTGCAGTTGTTGCAGATGATGATGACGTGGAGACTGAGAATGAGGAGTCTGATGAGACTCAGGAGACTCACGCGGCTCTTGCGCGAGAAGAGGCTAGACGGAGCAAGGAGCGCTCCAAGAGGAGAGCAGACTCTGCTTCTGGAGATGCAGGCAAGCGCCCTAGGGCCACCCAGTCAGAGGCCTAACACTTCTAGAGCAGCTCAGTAGTTCTCTTTCCTTTATCTTTTCATTTCTATTTTTCTTTTTCTTTTTATTTGGATTTTTATTTTTATTTGCTACTTACCCCTTCCTTGGATTTGTTTCCCACCGAGACGGTGTGAGATAAGTCTGGGGGAGGTTACTTATGTTTTTCTTTTTCTTTTGTTGTTGTTTGAGTCATTTTGATGTTTTATTGAGTCAGTTTATGGATTTTTTATGTTTTATGATGATTTTAGACTATTATCTCGGTGCATTGCACTTCATTTATATTCTCATTAACCATTTCATTTGGACTTTTAGCGCAGGCAAACCAGAATAACTCATGACCTAACTCCCCACCAGAAATCTCTAGAACTCAAACTTTTGTCTGAAGTGTTTTTAACTTTATCTTATTTGGCTTACTAATGAATTTAAATGCTTTGATCGAGGAACTTAAAATCATGAATCAAACCCCATCATTCAGGATTACATCCCCATTTTTATACCACCCTTTTCGGTAATCCTGAGTGATCAGACTCATCTTTAGTCAAGCACCACACCCTATGCCTTATCTCCTTGAATCTCCATGCATTTCTTTTTCATTTTATGTGCACACATGTGTAAAAACAATGGATAGAATAGGGTAGACATGATCCTTCTAATTGCTTAGGTAGGATTCAACATTTTAGGTGGTTTAGACACGGTCCTGAGTGTCTAATTTCTCGGTATTAGGTGTTTAGGTGGTTTAGATAGATATGTTGCATTTCTTCGTGTTGTATGGGTGTTTTAGAATTTAAAAATGTCATCAATATGCTAATTTCTTCCAGATTTTCGTTCATGAATAAAAAAAATGAAAATTATTTTAATTTTTTGTATATCTGGTTTAGAAATTAGCATTTTCATATTATTTTGTTGATTGGATTCACCCTGAAGAATGCACATATTTGGTTTATTTTCTGATTGGTGGTTTGTACTTGGGTAGTAAGGGGACTTGGGTAGTAATGGACGAATTCATGTCCCCTAACCACCCAAGTACAAACCACCAATCAAAAGTAAACCGAATACGTGCAAATTTCAGGGTGAATCCAATCAACAAAATAATATGCAAATGCTAATTTCTAAACCATATATGAAGAAGAAGAAAATAATTTTTTTTTCAGAGAGCGAAAATCTGGTAGAAATTAGCATATCAACGACATTTTTAAATTTTAAAACACCCATACAACATGAAGAAATGCAACATATCTATCTAAACCACTAAAACACCCTACACCAAGAAATCAGACACTCAGGACCGTGTCTAAACAAACTAAAATGTTCAATTCTACCTAAGCAATTAGAAGGATCATGTCTACAATATTCTCTCCATTGTTTTGACACATGTGTGCATATAAGATCAAAAAGAATGCATGGAGATTCAAGGAGATAAGGTAAGGGTGTGGTGCCAGACTAAAGATGAGTCTGGTCACTCAACATTACCGAAAAGAATTGTAAAAAAATGGGGATGTAATCCTGAATGATGGATTTGATTCCTGATTTCAAGTTCCTGGATCAAAGCAATTAAGTTCATTAGTAGGCCACATAAAATAGAGTTAATGACACTTCACACAAGAGTGTGAGTTCCAGAGATTTCTGGTGGGGAATTTGGTCATGAGTTATTTCGGTTTTCCTGCGCCAAAAGCCCAAATAAAGTGGTAAATGAGAATATAAATAAAGTGCAATGCGCAGAGATAGTAGTCTGAAATCATCATAAAGCATAAACAATCCATAACTGACTCAATAAAAACATCAAAAATGACTCAAACATCACACCAAAAGAAAAGGAAAAAGCATAAGTAACCTTCCCCAATCTTATCTCACTCTGTCTTGGTGTGAAACAAATCCAAGGAAGGGGTAAGCAGCAAATAACAAGAAAAAATAAAATCAAGATGAAAAGAAAAGGGAAAGAGCGAACTTACCTGAAAGCATGTGATATAGCCGTGTAAATGAGATAGGGATTGATTGATCTATGGACTGGGATCGATCGATCCTTGTCCCTCTGTTTCGGGACCTGTTATTTGCAATACAAAGGCTAAAAACACTAAAAACGTAAAAAGCACCAAAAACCAAATCACCAAAACCAAAAACATTACAAAACTAACAAAAATGAGAAGGAAAACTACCTAGTGGGTTGCCTCCCACTCAGCGCTTGTTTAAAGTCACGAGCCTGACTGTAGTAGAGATGTATCAGTCTGGAAGGGTCTTTGAACTTGCTCCGAAGCAAGCTCCACCAGCGAAAATCTTCAGCTCAAGGACGCTGCTCATCACTTTCTTCATAGCAGTTGTTCTCTTCTCTTTAAATTCTGGCGTAAGGATGGCTCTGACCTTGAAGAAAGGTCTGAATTTAATCGCTTCTTGTTTATAATCGCACTTCCATTGCATCTTAGAGGAATCAAGGTCAATTCAGAACTCTCCTCAGTATTGTGGTCTTTCTGCTTCACTTTCTTTTTGGTCTTGAGTTTTCTCACTGTAGAACGACGTCTCCAGCTATGACTTCTTTGACGTCGTTCTTTGCAGCAATCTCCTATGCGTCTTTACTCAATAAACCATCCTCTTCGTCAATTTGTCATAAGGAAATGTGAAAATAATCCTCGGTGTAAGGTTCCTCGACAACCTTCTCAATCACATCAGTCAATGTGTCCACCCAAAATGTATCCCATCAATGGTAGGCTTCTTTATTGACTTCTCGAGGTTGAAACGCACATCTAGTTTACCCAATTGCAAATCAATCTGACCATTCTGAACATCAATCATTGCTCTAGCAGTAGATAAGATGGTCTACCCAAGATGATAGGATCCTTGGGCTCTTCGTCAAGCTCCAAGACTACGAAATCAATTTATACATAGCCTTTCCCAACACCAATAGGAATGTTATCGAGAATACTTATTGGCTTCCGAATTGATCTATCAGCAAGTATCAAGGACATCTTCGTGGGCTTATAGTTCACCACATTCAGCCTCTACGAGACAGACAATGACATCAAACTAACTCCAAAGCCCAATTCACACAGACATCTCTCGAAGGTAAGAGATCCAATTCTGCAAGGCAATACGAAAGGACCTGGATCTTCACGTTTTTCCAGTGCGATATTCTAAAGAACTGCACTACACTCTGCAGTAAGAACTGATATACCTTGTTCTTAGGTCATGCGATTTGAAATAATCTCCTTCATGTACCTCTTAAGAGAAGGTGCCATCTTGACTGCTTCTACGAAAGCAATCGCACATGTAATTTACCGACTAGATTTTTCAACTTCTCATACTCGCGTTCCTTGATCTTTTGACGGGGTCTAGAAGGATACGGAGGCTTGGGAAAGTAAGGCGGGGGTGGTACGTACTCATCCTCAACCTCCTATGCCTTCAATTCATCGTGAAAATCCAACGAATCCACATCAAGATAGGGATCGATCGATCCAGGGACAGCGATCGATCTATCTCTGTCCATCTATAAAGAAGTTTTCGAAGTGGAATTAGACAAGGATCAATCGATCCTAGGGCAGGGATCGATCGATCCCTGTCCTTCTGTCCTGGATGAAACTTTTTCCTCTTTTCCACTTTGCACCGTAATAACATTGCAGTATTCCTTCGGATTCTTCTCTGGTTTAGCTAGAATGACACCTTATGGAGCTCTGTTGCTCGCAGAAATCTGAGCAACATTTGTTTCCAGCCTCTTCGTTCGAACGCTCATAGCCTCAAACTTCCCATTGAGGTCACTATACATGCTATCAACTTTTTGATTAATGTCCACAACAGACTTAGTCTGATTTTCCAGCACTTGGTGTAGCATTTGTTCCAGATCACTATCTTCAGAAGATGTAGAAGATTGTCCCTGGTTCTGATTCTGATACCCCGACTGATAGTTGTTCTTCAATCCTCCTGAACCAAACTGCTTCTGTTGATAACCACTGTTCTGATTATTGTTCTGAAATCCGGAGTTGGAGACACTCAGATTCTATTGGAAAGGCTTGTTCTGGAATTGGTTCTATTGATTGAAACCTCTATTACCAAAGTTCCCTTGACCTCCAATGTAATTAACTTGTCCACCATTCAGCTCCTCAACAATGAACTCATGATACAACTGTCCCATTTTCTGCTCTTGAAGCACAAGTGCATCATTCTACTCCCCAACAAAGTTCACTCCTTATTGATCTCTCCTCATTAGCTCATCGAGTTTTGACTGCATATCATCAATTCTTTTCGCATCTGATGATACAACTCCTCTACCACTGTCAAAATCTGATCTTTATTGGCCTGACTATTCGCCATGTTATTCACCATCATATAAGCTTCCTCCACAGTCTTGGTCATGAAATCACCATTTCTCACGGTGTCCATTGCATTCTGATATTTCCCCTCAACCCCATTGTAGAAAATGTTGAGGAGATTCCGATCTGAGAACCCATGATGAGGACAATCATTGTGGTACTCATTGAATCTTTTCAAAGTGCATGAAAACTCTTAGAACCCAATTGTTGAAATCCAACAATCTTGTTTCGGAGAGACATAAACCTTGATTTTGTGAAGAAATCCCCAAAGAAAGCAGTCTTGATCTCGTCCCATGTCGTCAAAGATTCAAGCTCTAGACTGTTATACCATCTCATGACTCTGTCATTTAGAGAGAAACTGAATAACCTGCATTTCAGAGTTTCAGTAGGTACTCTGTTGTGCTAGATAGTATTGCAGATGGCTTCAAATTTATCCAGATGATGCATTAGGTTCTGTGATGGCAACCCATGAAACTAATTCTGATGCACCAAGTTAATGAGACCAATCTTTATCTCAAAGTCTCTTCTCTCTATGGGAGGCGGATGAATCCCAGCACGATTCACATAGAAAGCCTCCAGAGTGTCATATTGCGCTAGAGTCATCCTCCGTTGAGGTTGATTTGCGCGTTTTTTCCCCTCAGCTGCAAGATTTTGCTGGCCAATTTGTTGAGCACCAACATTAGCACCACCTTCAGTAGGTGGATCACCTCCTGGAAGGACTCCAAGAGAGAGAGGATTTTGATGAACTTGAATATTTTCTCCTAGGTTGTCACCCATGATTTTAGCAAACTCAAATTCCTCAATAACCTGTAGCAGCTTCTCCTTCTTCTTTTGTCTCTCTAGACGCATACGTTCCGACTCAAAATCGAGAAGATTCGCAATTCCTTGGCTTCTAGTGTGACGCCTGTTCATGCACCTGGAAGCAAAAAACCGAGAAGAAAAAGAAGAGATTAAACAAAATAAAGAAAAACGCCTTAGACACGCAATGATCCTAAGTTCTAAGATGACCTATTGACCCCCGAGAACGGCGCCATAAAAGTTGATAGCTCAAGTTTTCACCCGAGATAACACTGCAAGCGCACAAAAAGTACGATGTAGTTGTTCGCGATCAAATCCACAGAGACCAATGGTAGCACGAAGAATTTTAGATCAAACAACGGGCTAAAGCAAAAAGTATTTTTTTGTAAAAGATGCAGAAATCGATATTTAAAAAGCAAAGAAAGCAAACAAATCACTAAGGGTTGTAAATCAATCAAAGAAGAGTTGGACATTGGGTATTCTCAGGGAAACATTTCATTTTTGATTCGAATTATTGACTAGAGAACATGTTTTAAACCATCTTAAACTCAAACACTAACATAGAATTGATCTACTTCCGTAGTATCAATTCCCTATGTATTAGAAACCTCAAGACTAACTTTCGCTGACTCTCAGATTCTAATAATGCATTCTACACAGATTTGATAAGTTCACAATTCACTTAAACATCAACTTCCATTGGCTTAAGATATTTGCTCATTTAGGATTCTTTCAAGCATTTAATCGAACACTTCCAGGGCGTTAAACTACCTAAGATCAGAAACTAAGTGATCAAGTTAATTTCATGCATTACGAACAATCCTAGATGAAGATCCAATTGATTAAATCCCTAATTATACAATTCTATGTCAACAAGTCATGAATCCCTATGTGAGTACCCTAAACCCAACAAGCAAACGACTCACTCATGATCAGAGAAACAACACAAATCAAATCAAAGAGAGACATCATTGTATTGATAAAAAAATAAAGAGTAAGGTTCAAAATTCTTCTCGGATTCGAAGTACGGAGGATGATTCTTCTCCCAAGGCTTACAAATGTCTCTCTTGCTCTCAAAAGCTCATAAAAATAGCATAATGATACAGGACACGCGAGTTTAGGTTTTAGTTAAGAAATCCGGTTCACGATAAATTCGGTTTGGTTCTTTGTAAAATCGGTCCGAAAAACGGGACATGGATCGATCGATCCTTGTCCATCTGTTTGGATATTTCAGACTTCAAGAAAACTTTCTTCGATGCTTGAAATCCGTCCAAAATGCAATCCAAGCTCGATTCCGATAAAAACACTAAAGAACACAAATCCGCGCCAAAGAGATCCGAATACATACTAAAAACCATAATTCTCGAGTAAAAACCATAATAAAAACCACTAAATCACTAAAACATCATCTACCCAAGATGATAGGATCCTTGTGTTCTCCGTCGAGCTCCAAGACTACGAAATCAGTGTATACATAGCCTTTGCCAACGCCAACAAGAATGTTATAGAGAATACCGACTGGCTTTCGAACTGATCTATCAGCAAATATCAAGGACATCTTCGTGGGCTTATAGTTCACCATATTTAACCTCTGCGAGACAAACAATAACATCAAACTAACTCGAGAGCCTAAGTCACACAGACATCACTCAAAGGTAAGAGATCCAATCCTGCAGGGTAGTACGAAAGGACCTAGATCCTCGCGTTTCTCTGGCGTAGTGATCTATAAAATTGCGCTACACTTGACAGTAAGCATTGACACACCCTGCTATTAAGTCATTTTATCTGAGAGAATCTTCTTCATGTACCTTTTAAGAGAACGTACCATCTTGACTGCTTATACGAAAGGTAATCGCACATGTAATTCACCGAATAGATTCTTCAACTTCTCAAACTCTCTTTCCTTGATCTTTTGACGGGGTCTAGAAGGATACGGAGGCTTGGGAACATAAGGCGAGGATTGTACATAGTTATCTTCAACCTCCAATTGCCTCGTTCTATCATCAGAGTCGGGTATGCTCACGCCTGGACAAGGATCAATTGATCATGGGGCAGGGATCAATCGATCCCTGTCCTTCTCTCCAGAGGCGTTTGAAGTGGAATTTCACAAGGATCGATCGATCCTAGGGAAGGGATCAATCGATCTCTGTCCTTCTGTTTTGGACGAACCTTTTACCTCTTTTCCACTTCACACTGTAAAAGCACTACAATATTCCTTCAGATTCTTCTCCGGTTTGCCTGGAATGATGCCAGGTGGAGCTTTGTTGCTCGCAGAAGTCTGAGCAACTTGTGTTTCCAGCAATTTCATGTGAGTGCTAAATGTCTCGAACTTCCCATTGAGATCACTATACATGTTATCCACCTTCTAATTCAAGTCCGCAGAGGACTTTGTCTGATTTTCCAGGACTTGCTGTAACAATTTCTTCAGGTCACTATCTTGAGAAGACGAAGAATATTGTCCCTGCTAACCCAATTGATAGTTGTTCTTGCATCCTCCTGAACCAAACTGCTTCTGTTGATAGCCACTATTTTCGAAACCACTGCTCTGATTCTTATTTTGAAATCTGGAGTTGAATACACTCTGATTTTGTTGGTAAGGCTTATTCTGGAAATTGTTCTATTGGTTAAAACCTCTATTACCAAATTTCCCTTGACCTCCAATATAATTCACATCTGCTTGACCACCATTCAACTCTTCAGACATGAACTCATGATACATATGTCCCAATTTCTGCTCTTGCAACACAATTGCATCATTATATTCCCCAACAAAGTGTACTCCTTGCTGCTATCTTCTCACTAGCTCATCGAGCTTTGACTGCAAATCATCAATTCTCTTCGCATCTGATGATACAACCCCTCTACTGCGATCAAAATAGGATCTCCGATTAGCTTGGCTATTCGCCATATTATTCACCAGCGTATAAGCTTCTTCTACAGTCTTGGTCATGAAGTCACCATTGCTCGCAGTGTCCATAGCATTCTCATATTTCCCCTCAACTCCATTGTAGAAAATGTTGAGGATATTCCAATATGTGAAACCATGATGAGGACAATCATTGTGGTAATCCTTGAATCGCTCCCGAGCTGCATGAAAACTCTTAGAACCCAATTGGTGTAATCCAGCTATCTTGTTTCTGAGAGACATAGACCGCGACTTCGTAAAGAAATGCCCAAGAAAGGCAGCCTTGATCTCGTCCTATTTCTTCAAAGAATCAGGCTCTAGATTGTTGTACCATCTCATAGCCTTGTCATTCAGTGAGAAAATTAATAACCTGCATTTCAGAGCTTCAACAAGTACTCCGTTATGCTGGATAGTATTGCAGATAGCTTCGAACTTGTCCAAGTGGTGCATTGGGTTCTCGGATGGCAACCCATGAAACTGATTATGCTGCACCAGGTTAATGAGATCAGTCTTGATCTCAAAGTCTCTCCTTACGATGGGAGGTGGACGAATCCCATCACGACTCGCATATAATGCCACAAGAGTATCATAATGCGCCCGAGTCACCCTCTATTGAGGTTGATTTGAGCATTGTTGCTCCACAACTGCAACATTCTGCCGGTCTACTTGCTGGGCACCGGCATTAGCACTACCTCCAGCAGGTGGATCAACTCCTGGAAGGACTCCAGGAATAAGAGGATTTTGGTGGACTTGAAGGTTCTCCATGTTGTCACCCATGATTTCAGCGAACTCAAACTCCTCAATAACCTCCAGCAGCTTCTCTTTCTTTTTCTTTCTCTCTAGACGCCCAGGTTCCGGCTCAAAATCGAGAAGATTCGCAATTCCTTGGCTTCTAGTATGAGGCCTATTCATGCACCTGAAATCACAAAAAACAAAGAAGAAAAAGAAAAGATTAAACAAAATAAAAAAAATGACTTAGGCACGGAATGATTCTAAGTTCTAAGAAAACCTATTGGTCCCCGATAACGGGGCCAGAAAACATGATATCTCATGTTTTTGGCCGAGAAAACACTGCAAGTGTACAAATGAGTACCTTGTAGTGGTTCGGAATCGAATCCACAAAGACTAAAGGTAGCACATAAAACTTCATATCAAACGCGGGCTAAAGCGAAAAGGATAATTTGGTAAAGATGCAGTAAATCGAAAATTAAGAGGCAAAAAAGCAAACAAATGACTACGAGTTGTAAATCAATTTAAAAAGAGTTGGATATTGGGTATTCTCAGGGAATCATTTCATTTATTGAATCGAATTGCTGATTCAAGGAACAAGTTTTAAACCATCTTGAACTCAAACACGGTGATAGAATTGATCTACTTTCGTACTATCAATTCCCTATGTATTAGAAACCTTGAGACTAACTTCTGTTGACTCTTGGATTCTAACCATGCATTATAAACAAGTTTGATAGGTTCACAATTCACTTAAACGTCAACTTCCATTGGCTTAAGATAAATTGCTCATTTATGATTCATTTAGGCATTTAATCGAACACTTTCCAAACGTTAAACAACCTAAGATCAGAAACTAAGTGATCAAGTTATTTTTGGCATTAAGAACAATCCTAGATGAAGATCCAATTGATTAAATCCCTAATCAAACAATTCTATGTACACAAATCATGTAATCCCTATGTGAGAACCCTAAACCCAAAAAACGAACTACTCGCTCAAGATCAGAGAACAAATACAAATCAAATAAGAGAGAGACACAATTGTATTGATCAAAAATAAAGAGTAAGGGTTCAGAAAGCCTCTTAGATTCAAAGTACAAAAGAAGATTCTTCTCCCAAAGGTTACAAATCACTCTCTTAGCTCTCATAGTCAAAAAACAACATAATGAAAGTAAAAACTCGAGTTTAGATTTTAGTTGCGTAATCCGGTTCTCGATAAGTCGGTTCGGTTCTGCAAAATTGGTCTGCGAAATCGAGACAGGGATCGATCAATCCTGGACAGGGTTCAATCTTCTCTTCACAAACACTTTCTTTGATGCTTGAAATCCGTCAAAAAAACGATATTTCCGCAAATTCAAGCTCGATACCTGTAAAAACACAAAAGAACGCAAACCACTCTAAAGAGAGTCAAATACAGACTAAAAGCCATATTTCTTGATTAAAAACCGAACTAAAAACCTACAAAATGCTAACACATCACTATGTCCAATATCCCCTCTCCATTGAATGGCTTCTCTCCCTCCATCGGCACAAATT
The DNA here is from genome assembly GCA_900406275.1 of Anastatica hierochuntica. Lineage (NCBI taxonomy): Eukaryota > Viridiplantae > Streptophyta > Magnoliopsida > Brassicales > Brassicaceae > Anastatica > Anastatica hierochuntica. Next base: position 12,092 of record OVAN01005324.1, on the reverse strand, counting down.
TTCACCATATTTATTTGGTTATAGAGAACCGTCAAATACCGATTGATAGTCAGAGTGTCTTTCCTTTGATTCTCTGGTTACTATGGAAATCTCGCAACAAACGACTCTTTGAGGCTCAATCTTTTTCTCCTCAAGAGATTGTAGACAAGGCTTACGAAGATTCTAATCAATGGAGTTTCGCCAACAAGAAAGAAGTGGAAAGCACCTATGCCTCACCTTTGGTAAACCACCAATTACATTGGTCTCCCCCTCCGAGTGGTACATTTGAATGCTGCATTGGTTATGCTTGGTCAAAGCGTAATAATCTTTGTGGGGTAGCTGCATAGTCGAAGAGCTTACACTGGAGTTCTCTCATGTTTAGAAGCAAAGATCTGAGGCTAGGAATGGGCCCTAGAAAGTATGCATAATTTACACTTTAATAATATCATCTTTGGATCCACAACCTTGGACATTAATCAAGCTTTGGCCTCCCTTTATGACTGGCCATCTCTTTTGGGTCATATCTCATAGCTCTTAAGGTATACGCAAGGTAAACCAACATGGAATATCTCCAATGAAACTTCTTTGAGCAACAAGGGTGCCTTAATGATAGCAAAAAGTGTTGTTGCGGATAGACGATTGAATTCGTTTATTGCCCAAGGTTATCCTTTATGGATGAAGAATGTTTTTGAACAAGAGAAGATATATATGGTTGAGTAGGTATCGTGCATGAGGTTCAAGTTTGCTGCTAAGTTTATCTTTTGTTTATATGTTCTGTTCCTGTTCTGTTTTTGTTTGGAATCTTTGTTTCCTTGTACTTGTACAAACTTTGCTTTTCCGTCTATTTAATCCAAGTTCAGCGGAAAAAAACTATTTGTATTTTGCAGATTGTTTTGTTATTGGTAAAAATATGTTTAAGTAACTAATAAATGATGTTTTATTTTAGAAAAACACAAAAATTAAATGTTTTCTTAATCTGTGTGTAATATCCTTAAATATCAATTATTTTGATAGTAAAATATTAGATTGGTTCGACAATCCATGGCAGAGCCGCAAAGCTTACATAACACATAACATGCAGAAATTTTCTAGCACTACGAGCTAATATATCCGCTTTTATGTTAAAACCGCATGAAATAAACGAAAAGGAAAAGAAAGCAAAACTCCCTTTACTCATCTCTGACTCCTCCAAATATGTCTGCAAAGCTGGTCAGTCGTGTGGCGACACCACCATCTTAACGAACTCAGTATTGTCTGTTGTGAAAGCCACCGACTTCTTATGTTGAGATATCATACAATGCATCGTCCAAAGAAGCGCCTTTACCTCAACATGAAGTGGAGAAAGGTTGCGTCGTACATTCTTAGCACCCACTGTTACTTCATGGAGCCCTCCTTGGGAGCGATGCTAGCCCATTCAAGCGAAAGCATCGCCTTCCTTCTAGGACCCATCAACATAGCGCATGTAATCAGAACCCGATTTGACCTCCGTAACTGGTACATAGGACACGACCTCCAATGATCCTGTTGTCTCCTCCTCCTCATGAGCGGATTCCGATAGCGTTGTATCTCTCTATGCTACATCCAAAATCTCTTGTTTATCTTGATCCTGATTAGTAAAAGCCTTGTCATTCTTGACTTTCTAGATATACCATAGAATCCATGGGTAGTTAAATGTTTGGCCTTTCGTTGGTACCCTCCAAAAAAGATAATCAAAATTTGTAAAAATCGACGGCGTTGGAAAATTTTCCAAAGCAGACGGGACCTTTGACAAAGCCCAAATTTGTGCTGCCGGGGGGCATTCAAAAAAAACATGATTCACTATTTCAATATTAGCCCCACACCGCATACATTGTACATCAAATTGATGCCTCACTCCTTAAGTTCCCAGTCACTAAAATATTGCCAGTGAGTATTTCTCATACGAAATGTTTGAATTTTTGGAGACATTTAAAACTCCATAAATGAGTAAATAGTGGTGTGATCCCTGGTCCGTACACACCATTACCTCCACTTGTGTTAGGCCCCTTCTCACAACCCACTAACTCGATTTGACCGTATATTTACCGGATTTAGTAAAATGCCACCCCAAGAAGTTTATTTGATAAGTCCGACTTATCGATATACTGGTAATAATCTCAACATTAGTTGGATCTATGATTGCCTTAAGCAATAGGAGGTTCCATGAGTGACTCAACGGGTCATTCAATTGATCAATCGTGATATTTGGACAATGTTGTCCTAGACATATTGCCGGCCTCGGGGGTATTGGCTAATATCTAGGGATCATCCCATATTGATATGGAAAAGCCTGAACCCTCCCTTTTAATAAGCCTTTTATTAACCCGAGGTCTCGTAGAAATGATGCTCCTCTAACCATACGATGGTGAATACACTTGAATGGATCCAAAGGAGTCGTGTCACAGTATTAACGACCTTCGAAAGCCCTCGTGAATAATGAATTTGGGACATTAATAGCCGCCAAATATGCTTTGCCAATAAAGCTGAGTTAAAATGATCAATAACTCTGAAACCAATACACCCTTCATGTTTGCTTTTACACATTTTATCCAAAGATAAATAATGTAACCCTCTTTGTTGACCACTCGAGCTCCACCAGAAATTTGCAATGGCACTGGGAAGCTTCTAAGTGATAGCCTTTGGTAACCTGAAATAAGACATTACATGTGTATGTAATGTCGCTGCAGCCGACTGAATTAGACCTCTTTACTGCCCTTAGACAGAAATTTTGAAGTCCTCCCATTAATTAATTTAATCGTTCTCTGTAATTTGTTTTTGATGTTTGTTAGCAAAACACAAGCTTTATCTACATGTCACTAATTAGGATACTTAAAACTGGTAAAAGTATGTGGGTCTCGTCGTATCGACTTTGACTTGGATCGATAAATACGAGTTACTTAGAAAAAAGAAGTAGATTTTCACATATAGCTTAACAACGAGAAATTGTCTCCAATGCCCCTATATGTGAATCACTAATCTCAAAAGCCCCTCAAATAAAACAGACATTATATATAATAATTTTAATTCGGAAAAGATGGAGAGTACGTAAAACCCTCGCCAAGTAGTTAAAATTACGATTTCTACCTAAGTTATATCCGCTCGACCCGAATATCTCAGATTTAACCAAGTTTTATATCTAACTAAAATTCAAATTCAAATTCCTAATTTTGAAATAAAAAACGTCTCATTTTCAGAGGAGATGATTCGATTCCTCGTTAAACTAACGGAAACTAGCGTTGATTTCTCTTACCAAATCCGAAAGAATGGTTGAATCAAGGCGGTATTCGAAGATGGACAATATTCCAAAGGTTGGCGAGAAGAAGGCAGTCATGAAGAAGGAAGTCGATAAGAGGAGAATGAATCCGATGAAAGAAGAGGAGAAGAAGGCAAAGATGGCGAAGTCTGTGAAGATTGTAGAGCGAAAGGAGCCAAAGGAGAAGATTGAGGTATCAAATCCGAACGATAAAGCCGGGGGATCGATTAGGGATAAGTCAGCGGTGGCTCCGATAAATATTCTTGTGGAGGCGATGGTGGCGGTTGAGGCAAACAATCTTTAAACAAAGAACATCTGCTCCTCCTCCTCCGGCTCCTCTAGCGAGTGAGAGTGGATAGTTGGAGGACAACGATGAAGACAACAAAGGTGAGGAGGCTGCATCGACTAAACGCGGAGATAAAGATGAAGAGAGGATGCAAACAAGGATGAAGAAAAGGAAGAGGAATCATCAGATGGTGATGGTGGAGAAAATGAATCTGAAGGAGAGGAGAGGTCTCAATTAGAAATAGTTTCGAGTACCACTCCAGCTAGTCCATCGGCCTAGATGGGAAAAGAAGAAATCCATTTTCTACCTGGATCAAATCACTTAGAGATAACTAATTAGCAATGATTTTGATCTAGACATTTTGATTCCATTTAAATTGTGTTACATAGGAAAGATAGGTAATAACATGTAATAGTGAGTAAAACTATGAGTTATTCTCTGATTAATACTAATGTATGCAATTTTTCATGCATTTTTTAGCCTATTTTATCAATGTTTTGTTTGCATTTAGGTTGTATATAATGCATTTTAGTGTCAAAATCCATTGAGTTTAGGAATTCAGTCTAGTTTAGGATTTTCTTTCATTTGTAGGTGAACCTTTGGAGTGGCTCTATGGAGAGACAAATGGATGAATTCAAGATGGATTTGAGACCAAGAATCAAGGGAAAGAAGAGCTAAATACATATGGGAAGTGTGGAAACAAATGTGCAATCAATGAAGCAAAGAAGAAGCCAAAGACGGCAAATGCAGCTTACTATCGACTAAACACACGATAGATTTCTGTCCAATGCAACTGATAGTGAGTTGCAAATGATAGATTTCTGTCCAAGGAAGCCACTATCGACCAAATAGTCGATAGTGAACAACATGGGACAAATAGTTGCTTGTGTTCGTATTTTATGAGTTTTTACTTAGAATTTATTCGAGATATATGGTGTTTTAATATGTATTTGGTTCTTTTTGGAATGTTTTGGTGTTCTTTAGTGTTCTTACAGGTTTAGGTTGCTTTGGAGAGAAAAAAAAACAGTTTGGGCTAAAAGCGGATATTTGGAATGCAGAATCATGCTGAAGCGTCAGAAGTTTGGCCTTGTTTGACAAATTTCCTACCGTCTGAAATTCTGACACATCCTAGCCACAAGAGTTAGCTTTAATTTGAAGGTTGTTTGAAGTAAGTCCAACGGTGCGATCAAAAGTAATGGCCATTTTAGTGAACACCTATCATGCTAGCAACGAGAAGACGAATGCGCAAAAATGAGCATCTTGGTAGAATGACAGGATCGATCGATCCCTACAATAGGATCAATCGAGCCTTCTCACAATGCGACTAAACTGACTTATTTTGAAATTGAATCGAAGATTGAAGATCCATATTACATATTTAAACACCAGACTCGAATTCTTTGTATTGTTATGCTATTTTTGAGTTTCTATAGCAGTCTTTGAGCTTTGGGAACCCTAGGGAGAAGAATTCTAACCCGCACTGTATTGAGGAGAATTCTGAACCCTTATCTCCTGTCTTTGATTTCAATACAATATGTCTTTCTCTATTTCATCTTGTCTTGTTTCAATTGACATGAGTGAGTAGTTTCATAGTTGGGTTTAGGGTTTCTCATTAGGGGTTTTCATGATTTGTCATTGTTAGGTTATTAGATTGGAGAAATTATCGATTGGATGATTGTTTATCACTACATTTAATGATGAAATTGGATTCACGACCTAGTTTATGATTTTAGGGTTTTCAATACACCGAAAGTGATTTCTTGAATGCATGAACCTGTGATTAAACGAGCAAAGTTTCCTTAGCCAACGGAAGTTGATGTTATTGCGCTTTGTGAACTTATCAAACCTAAATCTAATGCTTGTTTAGAATTTGAAATTCAACGGAAGTTAGTCTCTAGGATTCTATAACATAGAGAATTAGCGCTACGAAAGCAGGTTAGTTCTAATTTTGTGTTTGAGTTCTAGACGGTTCTTAATCTTGTTTCCCAATTAATTAACCTGACATTGATCATGACTTGATTCATTTCTTTTCATGAGATCATTGGTCTCTGAGGATTTGATCCCAAACCTCTACAACGTGCTTAACTGTACACTTGCAGTGATTTCTTGGGTAAAAACCTGAGTTATCATAGCCAAGAAGGAAAAGACACAACTTTGCCTTGATTATGAGGAAGTTTCGAGTGTAGAACATATAGAGATTATTGTTGGAAGCTCTTTACCTAACAACGAGATCCAAACCAAGGAAGAAGTACTTACGCCTAAGGAGAAAAGTCATCACACAACCACAAAGGACGAGAGTTCACAAGGGGATTCCATTGTGAACACACCTATATACGTGCCACCTCTAATCCTTCTCGAAGAATCCAATGAGATGCCCATTGATAAATATTTTAAGATGTATGAGTACATTAAACATTTTGAGATTAAACATCATATGTTGTAAAGGGCTAAGAACGATCTAAGGTAAAAAGAGGAGCTCAAAGAACCATTTCTCACAAGGATGAGCTAGAGGAGCTACTAAGGGACTATTTAGTATCTTCAATGCTTGCTTATGAGGAAGTTCAAACAAAGGATGGTGATAAGGGACCAATAGAAAAAATATCTCAAGGAGATGGGTATAAAGATGACAAACCAAAGAGGAAGGAAGAGAATCTCATTGTTGATAAGGTCAAGGAAATTGATGAAAAATAATCTTCCAAGGTTGTGAATGAGACATATGAAGAGTTTTAGAATCCTTCTTGGTCTTACACTAGGTTTCGAAAGAAGGTTCTTTTCAAGGTCAAGATGAAAATGATGGAGATTGGAGTTTTCTTTCCCATATACGAAGAAGTGACAAAACTTTCGGATCGCATCACTTTCATCAAAAGTGTCCTCTCTAATAGTAAAGCGGTTGAATAAGTAATAAGAATGCATGAAGGGCCACAAAACAATACCGATCATAAGGTTATTTTTAAGATGAAAGATCCCGGAAAGTTCACAATACCTTGCTTACTAAAGAAATCTTCAAGGAAGAAGCTTTACTTTAGTAGATACCAAATCTTTTAATGATGTGATCTCCCTATAATTAGTGAGAAAATATGGTATCAAGAGGATAGAGAGGAATGAGTCTCTTCATGTTAGGGGATCCATCAACCAAGAATCCAATCGGGTTTAGAAAAAATTATCCTTTGAAGATTGAGAATTGCACAATCTTGACGGACTTATGGGTGGTAGAGATGAAGCATCAAATTAACTCGTTTTCCTCTAATCTTAGGAAGACCCTTACTTGCAACCACCAAAGCTAGAATAGACTATAAAAAAAGTATAGTAGTTCTCAACAAGGTTTATCCAAGAGTCTTCTACTACTTAACATCATCCTATGATATATACTTATGTGCAATGTATCTTGAGAAGAAAAAAGTATGTGTAATTGCAACCTTCGAAGAAGTAAGGATGAGGAAAGGATGTGGGGGTTCTGTTATGAGGATGATGGAGACCCAACCGAAAATGTGCTTAATGGCGAGCACAAAATGAAGCAAGAAGGATCAATCTTCTACAAGATGGTCCAGACCTTCCCCATCTAAGGAAGAGAGCAAAGGTTGAGTTAAAGACCTTACACAAGTGCACTTGAGAGACAATCTCAAGAGTATCCTTTGTACATATTCTCTTTTAAGTTTTAATACTTTAAGTATTTAAATTTCAATAATTGAAGGTTATGTCTTGGAACAACCTTGTTTCAAAGTCATTCTCTTTGCTCTAATCTTAAGTACCAAAGGAAAACCATGAAAAGCAAGAATCAAATGTCAAAAGAAAAAATGGAATTAACACTTCCAATGAGCCAAAGTGACTCAACACTTCAAAAAATTCCTATGGTAAAGGTATGTTCTCTTAATTCAATTAATTGACTTTGCATTTGACCATTTTAAATCATCTTCAAAGAGGGATTTTGGAAAAGTTTGTTTTAAAAAAACTTAATATCTTTGATTCAATTACAAACCTCTGGTCCTAATTTTCACAAATTCAAGAAATTCAATTTCCCCTCTAATTTTAAATTTCATATTTAGGTTATTTTGCAAAGGTTTTCAAGGTTTTGAAAAATTTGGAAACATAGAGACTAATTTGCAAATAACTTTCTACACTTTCACTCTTAACCACTACTTTTCACACTCTCTTTTCTCTCTCATCTTTTCACCACCATCGAAATTCTTCTTCATATGCAAGGAGAAAGTTTTGATTTTTAAGAGAGAAGTTGTGTGAAAGTTTTAGAGTTTTTGATTCTTCTAAGTATCATTTAAGATCATCTCCACATTCCATTCTCTTCCAACATCAAGAACAATGTATGAAAACTTCAAAACCCTCTCATTTCTCTTGAAATATTTGATTTCTATGGGTATGAAAATTTATTGATGTTTTGTGGAATTCTTAAGTAGAAAGAGCTTAGTTGTAAAGTTTTTATGGGTTAAAATCAATTGGAAACAACTACAAATGCATGAATCAAAAATGTGTTCTTGAAGTGAATAGTGTATGAAATTTTATTTTTTGGGAAAAAATTGGACTTGCTGGTTCATATGTGCAATGGGTGTTAGATATACTTAGAATCATGTATTACTCTTTTAATTTGGAAAAATTTTAGAGATGTCCTTCTTCTCCTGAAATTTCGATTTTTATGAAATGTTAAAAGGAAATTTTATTTTTGATTCTTACAGTGCTTGCATTGTGATGTTCGTTTAAATTCTTGGTTTGTGGTGCATACTTGCAGTCACTATTTTGAGTTTGATCCATGATTGTGAATTTGGGCATATTATATTAAGTGGACAACATGTCTAAATTTAGAATTGTTCTTGAAATGGTATCAAATGGATACTTCTCTTGGTAGTTTAGTAAGCATCAAACAAAGTCATAAGTCTAGAAAGTTAAAAATCAAATGCTTACTCTTGCTAAGAACACCTTAATGGCTGAAAATTATATTTCTTGGAATGATGGTATTTTAGTTTTGCTTGAGTACATTGCATTTAGGATCATGAAGTAGCATTAGGGAATTACTAAAAGTTGAATCTTATGATTATTTGTACTTGAATGCTCTTTTCAATGTGAAGCCAAATCCTTTTTGCTTGTTTTTATTTTGTTCTTTAAATTTTTGAATTCACTTTGTGTACATTCTCAAGTGTAGGCACCAAAAAATGGCACCACCACAAAGAGCTATGCGATTATCATACCCCACATGGACAAAACAAGAACAAAAGCCATACTTTCATCTTCAACGCAAATCATCCATCAAAGAAATCTTATGGTTGGATGAGAGTATGATGCTCAAGAATTTAAACCGTTAGAGCAAAGAATGAATCAACCAAGAACATCATTTCAAGAGTAATCCCAGAGGCAACATGGGAAAAGATTTGGTCGGCCAATTCGACCACAAAGTTCTCAACGCCATGCCAAAAACCCGGAATCCTCTGTCTCATCCAATCAACACTCATACATATGAGTGCAAAAGGTACTCCAACAATCCATTGTCTATACCGTTGCATATTTCCTTCCAATTTTTGGTTTTTGCTTGTTTGTTATAAAGTCACTCTCACGATTTAGAAATCACCGGGACAGTGAAGTAGAAGTCCGGATGAGGAGCTTAGTACTAATGAGCAATTTTATTTTTTTTGTTTTGTTTTAATCATCCTTGAGTCATGCATTGTGAATATGCATTGTAAATAGCTAAGTTTTGTGAAAACACAAAAATTGCAAGAATTTGGAAAACCAATGAGATTTTTCAATTTGTTTTCAAAGCATTTCATATAGTTTGCATTCATTTTCGTAAAATTAGGTTGTTAGGCTTATATAGGATTGCATTTGCATATGGAAGAATGATAAGAATACCTTGTAGATAGTTAGATTTGCCTAATGTTCAATGCCCTCATTAGAAGTGCAATTTGCATAGACCACTTTAAGTTTTTGGAAAATCCATGATTGGAATTTACCGCTTCAAGGTCTTTGTGAATGTTGAAGTAGACTATCTCTTGAGTCCATTCTCATCTAATTGGAACTTAATTGAAATTTAAAATCTAGCTTATGGACTTTGTTATACTTGACCATGGAAAAACACTAACAATTGAGCTATGTTCTAAACCGTTTTTACCACTCTTTCATAGCTTAAGTGGATACTCTCTCTTGTAGTGTAGTGACCACACCCTTGAAATTCCTTAATTGTTTCCCTCATATTCTCTATTATTTTGAATGTGAGGCCTCTTTTGGAAAGTGCACACACGAGCGAATTCTTGAGTGAATTGAAGTTTTACGAGAAAGAGAATACTTGCTTAGAGTTAGGCTCATTTTAATGTTAACAAGATTATTAGGGGGGGGGGGGAAATCTTTAGCGGTTTGGATTGATTTGAATCTTAGGAATGTTTAGTGTACCTTTTGGCAAGTAGATTTCTATAATGTATATATTATCCTAGTTTGAGTGTGAATAAAAAGGGATATAAGAAAAATCGAAAAAGAGAAAGAAAAAGAAGTGAGAAATAAGACACTAGAGATTAGAAAAGGACTTAAGTTCTAGCCTTAGAATTTAAAGAAAAATTCTAAGGAATTAACAATTATGATAAAAAAGAAAAGAATGAATCAAAAATGATTAGATTGTGTGTATCTAAAAGTTTAGGAACAAGCTTAGAATTTTAGAAAGAAAATATGTCTAAAGAATCTCTGGTTGTCTAAGGAAAAAGAAAAGAGAAGAGTGTGTTCAAGGAATAAAAGTTTATGGTTTATAGTACTAGGGATGGAAAAACCTTAAGGTTGTATCTAGATTTCTAAGAAGCATCGAGTAAGAAAAATTAGAGGAAGTAAAGGCTTTGTATGCATAAATTGTTCGGTTACCACCTTGATTTTTCCTATTGTCTTGCACTACTTGTTGAGAGATATCAATAAAAATTGAGTGAATCATCTCTTTCAAACACTTCTTCACAAGAAACCCTTTTCAAAAACACCAAACCGATTGGATAAGATACATTGCCCATAGGTTAAGAACTCACAAATAAGCTTAAATGAATGTAAAAGGGAATTGGCAATAGAATTGTTTATGGATGCTTAGCTTAAATTCTAAAGGTTGGTTTTGTGATGATCATGGAAAAGTACTTAGACTGTTAGATTATCTTTGCACCATTATACTTGTCTTTAGGATATTGGGAAATATGGCATTTCTTTCTATTGTGGTTTTGAGTTCCCACTTTCAAACCTCGCTTCCGGGTTTGGTCTTTGTTGTTTGCTTGAGGACAAGCAAATGGCAAGTCCAGGTGAGTTGATTTATGCATATTTTCATGCATTCTTGAGCTTATTTTATCCATGTTTTGTTTGCATTTAGGTTGTGTATAATGAATTTTAGTGTCAAAATCCGTTTAGTTTAAGAATTGAGTATAATTTAGGATTTTCTTGCATTTGCATGCATTTCTTTGCATTTGTAGGTGGACCTTTGGAGAGCCTCTATGGGGAGATAAATGCATGAATTCAAGATAGATTTGAGGCCAAGAATCAAGGAAACGAAGAGCTAAATATATATGAGAAGTGTGGAAGCAAATGTGAAATCAATGAAACAAAGAAGAAGCCAAAGACTGCAAATGCAACTCAGTATCGACCAACTGGTCGATAGTGGCTTGCATGGGACCGATAGTGAGTTTCACAAGAAAGTTTTTTGTCCAATGCAAGCCACTATCGACAAGCTCAACATGAAACCAATAGTTGCTTGCGTTCGGGAAATTTTCATTTAGGGCAACTTTCTGCACCCCCACATGTATAAATACCCTTTAAGCCTCCAAGAACATAACTTTATATATCTTATCAACTTTTCACAACTTTTCTTGATGTTCTAAGTTTTCTCTCTTGATCTTTAAGATCAAGAGTTTCTCTTTTTATTTTTGTATCTTGAATCTTTTATCTATTTAATCATGCTTATGTTTCTTAACTCTTCTCTCTTCTCTTACATGATGTGTGAGTAGCTTTTTCTTGGATTTTGGGAATGACATATTTGATATGATTTGTGGTTATGGAATGGTCATTAGTGATATATAGGACTTAGATCTCTATGGTTTATGTGTATTTAATGCTAGAATCCAAGATAAAAACTAAATATTGACATGTATACATTTCACGCCCGATAGGTGTTCGATGAAATGACTAGGAGAGCTGTTGGTGAACGAGTTTTAAATTTATAAATGTCCGTTTCCTATTAATAACACAATCCGCAAGTGAACGGATATGTCATCATAATACTTGGGGGTCGAACCACAAGGAGCAAACTTAGACTAGATGGACCTAAGCTTTGGGAATACACATTCAGACTTAATCTAAGCAATTAAAGGAGGTTGGATTTTGTTTTGGTTTTCTTAAGGTTCTAAAAGTAAAAGCAAGGAAAACAAGCAAACATAAACTTCAAAAGATGCTAACTTGAAATAGACTATGAACTAAGATGATTGACCCATAGATATCATAATTGATCCACTTAGCTAGGCGATGATGAGGATGTTAGATCAAGCAATTAAGCGTGATTCCTAGACCAAAGGCAAGGCAAGCCTAGTCCACTCTCATGGCAAGAGG
>OVAN01005323.1:0-23749 GCA_900406275.1 Anastatica hierochuntica | reverse complement strand
AAAAGGTCTTGGAGTGACGATCTAGATGAGTCTAAGCGTTGGTGGTTTTGGGGAGAGAGAGAGAGAGAGAGAGAGAGTAAACAAAAGGGCTACGAAAAGAAGAAAATTGTCGAGATGAAAAAGGTCNGAGAGAGAGAGAGAGAGAGAGTAAACAAAAGGGCTACGAAAAGAAGAAAATTGTCGAGATGAAAAAGGTCTTGGAGTGACGATCTAGATGAGTCTAAGCGTTGGTGGTTTTGGATAGAGTCACCCCTGCTAATTTTTGTGTCTAAATCAACATGAAGTTAGTTTCTGAACAACCTTGATAAAAAAATAAAAACGAGAAAAAAGAAAGATATATGATGGAAAAGAGAAGGAAAAGCAGCAAGACGAAGAGACGAGGCGACGCCAACGAAGCTTTACCCTGTCGGTGCAGAAAATAACCAAGAGTAGAGACGCCTCTTGTAACACCCGTCTCATCCTCTCTCGAGAATGGCGTGCCACTAACCCTAACTTACAACTCAAGCAACTCAACATAACCATAATTAAACCTTTTATTACTCGTAAACCATGTTAACAGCGACACATCACCTGTGTTCCAACTGGACAGATCTGATCCAATTAGTAACGGTCTGACACATGGACTAACCTGATCTCGACATGTCATCAACACCCGCCACGTCAGCGACACATCATCATTGACGAGACTCGGTCAACAGTCCGAGTTGACTCAGTCAACTGTCCGAGTTGACTCAGTCAACTCTCCGAGTTGACTCACCGAGTTATTGAGTCACTAGCGAGTCATGGCAGCTCTGGTGGTGGTCCTGCGATGGTCCAGTGGTGACTCTGGCTATGGTGACGGCGGGTCCGGTGGTGGTTCCCGGCGGTGCGTGAGGTGGCGGCCTTAAATCGCCCATACATTCAAATGATGATTGCGGACGCGTTCGGGTTCCGATTGAGGCGCGGTGGGCGGTTAAAGCTTCATATCGACGAGATCTATCTGCTGGTAGCCTCAAATTTGAGATCGAAGTAACAAACATAGAGATCGAGGCAAAATAATGCTCGGGAAGAGAGAGAAAGTTATGATTGAGTGGTTTAAGGTGGTGGTTCGTGGTGGCTGATGGGTGGTTCTAGAGTTTTATGGTGATAGAGTCATTTTGGCAGAGCTTCTCTAAGAATTTAAGTGATGAGAGGAATTGAAAAGGTGATGACTCTTTAAATAGAGAAGGAATGAGATGGGGACTAGGATTTATGGAAAATAATGGGCTTTGATGGGCCTGCAAAAAAATAATTAAAAAAAGCTGACCCTTTATAATTTACACCTCTATTCTCGTGTAAGAAGATTTAGGGTGAACAGATTTTTACTGTCCCATGTTATTTTTATACTATTCAAATTCACTCATTTACAAAATAAAGGACACATTAGGATTGGTGGAATATAACCTTAAAGACGATTGGCGGCTCCTCAGATGGCGATTTTGGCATCTCTTTCAACCTGTGGCGGCATGCTCTCTCTATGGCGGTCTGCTGATGCCCTCCTCCTACGACTTCCCCTGCGATCATCTTCTCTGATGGTGGTGATTTCTCGAGCCCATGCTTCCTCCTTCAGATCATCTCCTCCATCGGTTCCTCCGTCCGTGTGCTAAGCTTCGACTCCTCCATCGATTCTTCTCTGGTGTGGTGTTCTCCTCCTTTGTTCTGGTGTTTGGGTGTCTCTGGTAATGGTGGTGCTCTCGCTTTGCAAGCTCCGCACCATGATTGCAGCTTACTTGCTCTTCACGGATCGTCTTGTCTCTGGTAGTCTCTGTGTCTCCTTTGATTTTCTCTGCATTGTTGTGGTTGTGGTTCACCTGTGTAGGTCTACGATCTTGTCTTTGCTGCGTAATCACTTGTGTCTCTCTCTTTGCGTGTTCGTTTTGAAGTTTACGTGATCCTTACTGTGTGATAGCTTGCTGTTATGTCTCGGGTTTTAGTCTCTGCTCTGTTCTTGGTTGGTACCCTGTGTGGATGTTATTGTCATCTGAGTGGTGATTCTCTTTACTAAATCGGTGTAGCCTCTACAGTTGGCATACTGTTTCCATTCTCTGGTTCGTTATAGCTTCTCTCTTGTGAGGTTTTCTGTGTTGTAGCTTCTTGGTTCCATGGCTCGCTGATTTACCGAAGCGGAGAAGGGCGAAGGGGTTGTTTCCTCTTGTTGTTGGATTCGTGAGCAACCCACTTGTCTTCCCTCGGTTGATAACTCTGCACTTATTAAAGCGAATCGTCTTACTTTGATTGGTCGTGCTCTTCACTCGGAAGTTCAAAAGCGATTAAAAATTTCATTCCCCATGTGTGGGGACTCGCTACCTCTTTCACTGGAAAGGACTTAGGTGGAGATAAGTTCAGCTTTCATTTCTCCTCGGAACATGACCTTGAAACGGAGCTGCGTAATGGCCCTTACAACTTCAAACATTGGATGTTGGTCCTTCAACAGTGGGAGCCCCTCATTTTGGACTCATTCCCATCCCTTCTTACTTTTTGGATTCGTGTGAGAAATCTCCCATTTCACTACTTTCAATTAGACATCCTAAAGGCTATTGGGAATGCTCTTGGCGTTTATGTCGATTCGGTTCCGACAGAGGATCGTATTCGGGTGAACATCAATGGTTTAAAGCCGTTGGACATGACTAGGAAGTTTACCTTCCCTACACGCGAAGAAAGAACTTTGGAGTTCATCTATGAACATCTCGAGAAGCATTGTTTCTCTTGCTATTCACTGCTCCATGAGCAAAAGAATTGCCCTATCTACAAAGCCAGCAAACATGAGGAATTAGGCATGAGTCAACAACTTACTTTGTCTAAACTTGAGTCCTCGAAACATCGCCATGCTCGCTCTCAAGATCCACGACCAACTTCTGGCTCGGATGAATATGATCCTTCTCGTCACCATTCTCCTCCGCGGAAGCTTGAGACTTCTGCTACTCAACGATGTCCTCTTAAGAGACGTTCTCCTTACCAGAGACGTTCTCCGCGTCCGCTTCCTCGGTGAGGTTACTCTCCACCTATTCAGGCTTTGTCTCCTCCGAGATGAAGCTTCTCTACGGTGTGAATGCTATGCTTCCTCTCCGCCGAGGGAGCGTCATCACTCCTCATCGCGCCAACGTGATTACCGTCGATATCACGAGGATAGGCGTTATGATCATCATCATGGTGATACATCTGCTCAGAATGTAGCACATCTACCTCGTCATGAGTTTCGTTTTGGTTGCACTTCCTCTTGGCATGATCACTCACCATCTGGCCACCGTCGGCCGCATGTTCTGTCCCATGTGGTTGAGCATCGTGCTAGGGACCGGCGGGTGACAGAAGCTCCAAGCGAGTCACATCAGCGAGTCACATCTTTCGGTGTCTGTGCATGCTAACCCTACGACTGAGGATGTTAAGGGTTCAACCACAGTCCAGACAGCATGCTTTCAAGAGGGTTATGCCAACGAAACTAGCTCCACGTATCTCGGCTTTGGACCGTATTGCAGATTCGAGTCCACCCCTTGATAGAGAGCTGACCTTTGGAAAGAAGGTTCAATCCAATATGCAAGTGTCATCGTCTCAGCTTTATGATGTTTGTGTCCACTACGAGGCTGACTCCCCAGAGGACCCTGTTGCTCGCGTTGTCTGCCGAAAAGTTAGCACTGAAGTCTCTACTAAACCTCTAGTGCATGAGCACCCTTCATGGTGGAATCCGGGTGCAGATCTCCAATTTCAGGTTGCACCTTCTACGTTTAAAGAGTCTAAGACAAGGAAGACGAGTAAAGCGAAGACTACGAAGGCTCCTAAAGTACCTAAGGTTCCTAAGGCGTTGCGAGTTAGTAAGAGGACCACTCTAAAGAAGGCTACCAAGGCAGCGGGGGCTCAGAAGAGAGGGGCTGTAAGTGCGAAACCATACCCTCGTAAGAAGCTAGGTCTTTCCATTCCGTCTTCTTCTGCTCTGATTGTACCTCGTTCTGAGGGTTCTTCTGCATCTTTTGTAGTTCCTTCTGCTAGGAAGTCTTTGTATTTTGACTTGACTAGTAAGGGTTTGGTGGTTCCTCGAAAACCACCCACTTTTCAATGATTACAATAAGTTAGAACTGCTAGGGTTTCAGAAACTCCCTGATAGTTCGAGCTTTAGGGATTTGAGATTGAAACTCTTCCCAGACATTTTGTTTTCTGATGGAGACGAAAAATAAAGATGATTTTGTCTATCAAGTTTTTCAGTGGATGGGATATGATAACAAGTTCACAGTCCCCCCAGAGGGTCTTAGTGGTGGACTTGCTTTATTTTGGCATAGTGATGTTGATCTAGAGATTCTTTCTGCTACTCCAAACTATATTGATCATCGAGTATCTTATCGTTGTAATTTGTTCCACCTAACCTTTGTCTATGGCGCTCTGGCTCGCTCGAATCGGGTCCGAGTGTGGAATGTTATCTCTGCATTTGGGGCGGATAGGGAGTCATCTTCACTACTCACGGGTGAATTTAATGACATCCTCCACCAATCTGAGAAACGGGGAGGCCCTACTCGTTGGGAGGACTCCTTTTCTTATTCCCGAAGTTTTGTTTCGGTCAATGGCCTTTGCGATTAATCACTCTGACAATTTTCTCTCGTGGCGTGGGATGTGCTATGACCATCTAGTTCATGCTCGGCGAGATAGGTCTCTTTCAAATAACTCTTGGGTGGAAATGTTTCCTTCAGGGTGTTCGAAGTACCTTAGATTTGAACGGTCTGATCATAGGCCTCTTGTCACTTATCTTGACTATACGCGTGTAAGTTGTCGTAGAATTTTCCGGTTTGATCGCCAATTGCGTGAAACAGATGAGATATTCGACTTAGTCTCTGAAGTGTGGGCTCGAGAGGGCAGTGCGTCTGTCTCTGCCAAACTTGGTTTGTGTCTTTCAGAATTTATCCGATGGACTAAGGATCTCGGAGTCCCGAGCTAAGAGTGATTATGTTTTCTCAAGCTCTTCAGCGGATCCTTGTGCGATCCAACAAGTGACACCCATCCTGGAAGGTGCTTACCGGGACGAGGAGAAACTATACAAGGAGCGTAGCTGGGTCTTATGGCTTCAACATGGTGATCGAAACTCTGGTTTCTTTCATGCGTCTACGCGGAATCAGAGGACTATAAATCATATTTCTGTCTTTGAAGATGATAATGGCCTGGTCCATTTTAAAGAGCGGGATATTGCATCCACGATATGCTCGTACTTCCACAATATTTTATCCTCTAATGGAGCCGTGAATTTCTCAGTAATTGAGAAAACTACTCTACCAACAGTCTCTGAGTCCGATAATGCTTTTCTAATGGCTATTCCCTCGCTGGAGGAGATACATTTGACTGCTTTTTCTATCAATTCTGCTAAGGCTCTTGGGTCAGATGGGTTCTCATTTGGGTTCTACCATTCTTATTGGGCGACAATTGGCAGTGATGTTCCCAGGGAAGTCACTGACTTCTTCGAGTCTGGATCCTTTCACCGGGATATGAACTTTACTAATGTGACTCTCATTCCAAAGATTACCCATCCACGGAAGGTTTCGGATTATCGGCCAATTGTCTTGTACAGTGTTTACTACAAAACTATTGCCAAGATTTGGACAAAACGTACACACTCAGTCCTCCCTGGTTTGATTTCTGAAAATCAATCAGCCTTTGTGGCAGGACGGCTGATCTCAGATAATGTTGTCACTACGCATGAAATTTTACACTGCCTTCGACGATCTAAGGCCACCAAACGAGGTTCTATGGCAGTAAAGACATATATGAGTAAGGCTTACAATCTGATTGAGTGGACTTTTCTACTCTGTGTGTTGGAGAAGTTTGGTTTCCATCGAGTATGGATAAATTGGATAATGGAATGCGTCACCAAGGTTTCATATTCTTTTCTTTTAAATGGATCCCCTTAGGGTTTTGTTCTGCTTACCAGGGGTTTCAGGCAGGGAGACCCACTTTCTCCTTTTCTATTTGTCCTATGTACATAAATCCTTTCTAGACTCTGTCGGCGTGCCCAGCAAGATGGGACTTTGCCTGAAATCAAGGTCTCACGAACCTGCCCCCGATCAATCATCTCCTTTTTGCTGATGACACGATGTTCTTATACCAGTCAGACTTAGCATGTGTATGTGCTTTACATAAGATAATCCAGAGCTATGAGAATGCCTCGGGACTGTCCATTAATTTGGCTGAATCGTATATCACCTTTGCGTCTAAGACTCCGTCTTCTCGTCATCAGGTGGTGAAGAATGCTCTCCGCATTTTCCAGTAAGGCGGTACTGGAAAATACCTCGGATTCCAGAGCACTTTGGTCAGTGTAAGCGCGACATCTTTGCTTATATTGTTAATCGGAATAAGCAAAAGGCGCATGGTTGGTCTTCACGATTCTTGTCCTCTGCTGAGAAACAAGTGATGCTTTAGTATGTTCTTTCAGGGATTCCCAACTACGCTATAACTTTCTTTAAGCTGCCAATCTTGCTTTGCAAGCGAATCCAGTCAGCGTTAACTCGGTTTTGGTGGGATGATAAACAAGATGTTCGGAAGGTGTCTTGGCTCTCCTGGCAATTTCTATCCCAGCAACGTGCTGCTGGTGGCTTGGGGTTTAGGGACGTTGAAGATTTTAATGACTCACTTCTGGCGAAGCTAGCTTGGCATCTGCTAAAGTTTCCATATTCCCTCCTGGCTCGTATTCTTATAGGCAAGTATTGCCAATCTTCCTCCTTTATGAAGTCTTGTCCTCCGACATCTATGTCGCATGGTTGGCGTGGTATTATGGTAGGGAGAGGGGTTCTACGCCATGGCCTTGGCTGGATCATTGGCGATGGTAGGGATGTCTGTGTTTGGACAAAAATATGGCTATCTACCTCCTTCCCTTTGCGACCTATGGGTTCACCCCTCTGTTGATACCCATGATTTGCGTGTTGAAGCTCTGATTACTGATTCTCCTCGAACATAAAACTGGCAGGCAGTTTCAGAGATCTTACCTCAGTATTCTAAGCATATTTCTAAGTTGGTGTTGGGTTCTTCTTCCCGACGGGATACTTTAGTTTGCCTGTATAACAAGAATGGTGAGTACACTTGTAAAAGTGGTTATTCCCGGCTTCGAATGTTGTCCTAACCTCAAGATGTCTCTTTTAATTGGCTGTGAAATGTATGGAAAGTGAAAATGCTCCCGAAGATACAGAGCTTTCTGTGGCGGGCAATGTGAGATGTTATACTAGTGCGTGACCAATTACGATTGAGGGAAGTGATTTAAGATTCTGCGTGTCAACGCTGTGGTTTAGCGGAGACAGTTGATCATGTCCTCTTGTAGTGTCCCTATGCTCAAGAGGTCTGGGATCGGGTCCCTTTGGTTATCCCTGCCTTTGCTTCCATCCCTTCTCTACGGCTCATTCTTGAGTCGATGCAGTCCTCGAAGGCTTTGCCTCCCACTAGTTTGAATGGAGTAGATGACTACCCATGGCTTTGTTGGTTTGTCTGGAAAGCCTGGAATCGTCTGTTTTTCAATATGGAGCATACTTCTGTGGCTGATCTTATTTGTCAGGTTCAGGACACCGCCCACAAGTGGCAAGTGGCTAATCGGTTGCCGGATAAGGTTTCTTGTACAACACTCTCCAGCCCATCTCATTCCTCTGCACCGTCTTCCTCTAGGCCTCCCCCGGTTTCAAGTTGGGTTGACGCGTCATGGGATTCGTCATCGGGGAAATGTGGCATGGGATGGTTCTACCAGTTGTCTGAGGACGCTTCTATGAGGGAGTTTCTCTCCCTTGGGGAAGGTGTGATTTCGGTGCTAATGGCTGAGGCTCTGGCTCTCTCTCTCTTTCTCTATGCCATGCCCTTGTGTTGGGGATAGACGAGTTGCTCTTGCACTATGACTCCCAGGTTTTGGTCAATCTGATTAAGCGGGAGGAAGATCATATTGACATTCTTGGTCTTCTAAAGGATATCAGGGATTTACGTGGTCGTTTCGCTTTTGTTTCAGTTATTTTTATTCCCCGTTCAACAAACCGTTTAGCTGATTTATTAGCAAAACGAGCTTTATCTGCTCAGATTTCTTCACTATGTGAATCTTAATAAAATTCGTATCTTTGTGATAAAACAAAAACAAAATAAAGGGCCAAAAAATATTTAATGTCTTGGATTCTTGGTGGTGGCATGCCTGGGCTGACTTGATCTATTTGCTTCGAGAGAAAAGACTTTATAATACCATATTAATTAGTTGCTTTTATTTATTTATTTATTGTTTTACCAACCAAACACTAAATCAGATAGTCACTCCATAATTGGTTGCCCAAGCCGGAAGAGAGGAATATACAAAGATATAATCATAATGTAAATTACGGGATCCTCGAGGTACGCTGTCTGCCTGTGTATTCGCTGTGCGCGGGATTTTTAATAATGTGAATCCATGAAGCTGATCGCGAAGTCGTTGAAAATTTTGGATGTAGTTATAGAAAGCTGGCCAAGCATCTGGATTGTTTAGAATTGTAAGTAACTCCATACAATCGGTCTCAAAAATCTGGCAGTCAATTCTTCTACTTATCAATTCTGACATGGCCCACAGAAGCGCTTCCAATTTTGAATGCAAAGGTGAAAGACTTCTCCGGAGACACTTTGCACCGACTAATACTGCCGAATTATCCCTATCGAGACTCATCCAACCAAATCCAGAAAAAGGTTCCGATTGCTTCCACGATCCATCTGTACGGCAACGCAGTACAAAAGGACATGTGCACTCCACAGTCTCCCCCTCTTCATCCTTCAGAGGAGTGAAATGTGCTTCCTCCCAGGCTAACATTTCAGTCTCCGCATTTTTCAAAATTTCCTCAACCTCTAATAGGATTCCTTGGAAAACCTTTTGGTTCCTTGCCTTCCAAATCAACCATAAGACCCATGGGAAAAGATCACCAACTTGCTCTTGGTGTCTTCGAGGATTCCGCCAGAAAAGGTAATCTATATTGGAAAATAGAGAACTTGTTAGAAGTTCCTCATTGTTTGTCGGGTTTCTACTAAAATTCCAGATGTGCCCAAGCGCGTCACACTCAAAGAAAACATGATTGTTGGTCTCCTCAGCGAGACCACAACGTTTACACATAGTATCACAAGGGATCCCCCTCCCAATTAGTTCAGTTGTCGCCGCCAAACTCCCAGTAATAATTTGCCAGGGAAAATGTTGAATTTGCCGTGGACATTTTATCCTCCATGGGTATGCTTTCAAAGCCTGTAAGTCCGGTCCCCATCCATTGTTTATTAATCCGATATATCGCCTCCGAATTCAGAAGCTTATACCTCGACTTCACTGTATACATGCCTGATTTAGTGTAATGCCAAACTAAACCATCGTAAGTTGCGGTCCGACTTGGTTGGATACCGCATATAAGTCCTGTATCCTCGGGTTCCATAAAGTCATGTAACATTGGCAAGTGTCATTCCCGCGTGACATGATCTATTCAATGTTGTACTTGTAACCGAGGATGCCAAGCACTACCTCGGCCTCTTGTCGATCGTGGAACTACATCCGGTATCCATGGGTCATGCCATACAGATGTATTGATTCCAGAGCCAATCCTTATCCTAACTCCTTTTTGTAACAATTTTTGTGAAGAGAGAATACTCCTCTAACTGAAAGAGGGTGAATGTGGCTTTTTAACATTTAAAGGATGAACCTTCTTGAAATATCGACCCCATAATACTCTTGCAATCAGCGATTCTGGAAACTGTATTAGTCTCTAAAGTTGTTTCGCCAGTAAGACCATATTAAAATCCTCTAGATACTTGAAACCTAAGCCTCCTGCCTCTTTCGGAATGCATAGTTTGTCCCATGCAACCCAATGGAGACCGCGGTTACATCGATTGGAACTCCACGAAAAATTTGCAATCGCAGTCGTTAACTGTGATATCAATACTTGGGGAAGCTTAAAACATGACATGACATAGTTGCGGAGCGCAAGAGCAACTGATTTAATCAGAATTTCCTTGCCTCCTTTTGAGAGAAATTTGGAAGATCATCCATTAACTTTTTCACCTAACTTTTCCTTAACAAAATTAAAAATCTACTTTTTGACCCGCCCATAGTTTTCGGAATTCCCAAACAATTGCCCATGCCTTCTGTCGAAATATCCAACTTTGTCTTTAGCAGAGTTTTGGTCTGATCAGGAGCATTCCGACCAAACATAATTGACGATTTATCAAAATTAATTACTTGTCCAGATGCAATCCCATATTCCTGTAAAACATCCAAAATGACTTGACATTACATATCCTCCGCTTTATAGAAAAATAGACTGTCGTCAGCGATTAATAAATATGAGATTTGTATCCTATTAAAATTTTGTATATTCTAATTTCGTTATAAGCTTGATATTTTTCTCTATATGTTTGAAAGAGTTTAATTTTTTTTTTCACGGTTGAAAGAGTTTAAGTAATATTTGAAAATATACGATGATTGGTAAAGTTAGGAAAGCGTTGTAACCCCCTAGTTCACGTAAAGTCAATGAACTATTGAATTCTTGTTTACAAATATTTTTACTTTATCTTTTTTTTTTCTTTCAAAATATGTTTGCTTTGTCCTCGTGTTTCCAGTTGCCCTTTTTATATATTTCAATATTATTTTTGCACTCGTGTATTTATGGCATATGGTTACACTTAAATAGATACAATTGAAACTTTTTATGCCCTCTTGATATACTTACTTAGTCCTGGACATTCAGATATTTGATTCGGTTTCTATTCTTTCGGTTTCTATTCTTTCGGTTCCTAGATTTAGGATCCATATTGGTATCGAATCTATTTCAGTTTGATTCCGATTCGGGTAGGTTCGGTTAGCAAATTAAATAACCGACTTGGAATCGAATATTTTCGAATAATTTCGGTTCGTTTCAAAATTACCCGAAATTATCCTTTTTGAAACTAAAATAACTGAAATCTATTACAAACATCCGAATTTACAAGTACAAAATATTACAAGTCATAAAAATTTACATGACATACTTTACCATACACTACAAATTACAAGAAATGCAACTCTAAGATTATTACACCTACTACAAGAAACCAACCATTTAATATCGAATTTTTACCTCGAATTTTAGACGTTGTTACTTTGCATGCCATGTACAATGACTTAACGACGAATATTAAATCGTCGTTAATTTGTCGTCTAATAACGACAAACCAATTCGTCGTTATATACTACTAGTCTTACATAAATGTCAAGACGAATTTATATCAAAATCAATATAGAAGTAAATTCGTCGTATAATAACGTCTAATTAGCGACAATAACTTTTCGATATTTTTAACAACAAATATGCGTCGAAATGTTAGCAGGTAAACACATTTATGCACGTGTATATCTATTTTATAGCGACAAACTTGTTGCGACAAACTTGTTGCGTAGTTAAAACGACGTTAAATCGTTGTTAAAAATAGCAACAAATTTTGATGTTAGTTGGTTGTGAAATTTTGTTGTAAATTCGTTGGTATGTGTTGAAACTTTACTGTAAATACTTCATTCATACACATTCTTCTCAATCACCCTCAAAATCACCTTCTACTATCATCTTCCTCTCTCAACAAATAGAGAAAGAAATGTCTTCCGGTGACATATACAACACCCACCAATGAATATATATGCATAGAGAAACATAAAGAATGGTGACAAAAGAATTCCTCGAAGGACTTAACTTGTTCATGCATCAAGCTACAAACCAGTTGATCACTGTAGACAACAATAAGATTTTCTGTCCATGTAAAAAATGCAAGAACACAAGATTTATTCTTATTGAAAATGTTTGGAAATATTTGATGCTTTTCATCAAGCTACTGCATTTTTTTTGAAAATATTGTCGAAGAACCTAATATAGATGCAAAACGATTCTACGACAAGTTAAATGCTTTAAATCAACCAATATATGAAGGATCTAGAGAAGGACACTGTAAATAGTCATTAGCTGCTAGGCTGATGACCATTAAAACATATCATAACTTAGATGAAGTTTGCATGGATGATTGAGCCGCTTTAACTAAAGAGTATTTACTCTCTGATAATTTGGCCGCTGAAACGTACTATGAGACACAAAAGTTGGTATATAGTCTCAGTTTTCCATCTGAGATGATTGATGCTTGTGTGCACAATTGCATGCTTATTTGGAAAGATGATAACATACTTCAGGAATCTCACTTTTTCCAAAAGCCAAGATATAGGCCTCAAGATGTTGGTTGGAAGAAAATACCATACCAAAGGATGTGGTATCTCCCTATAACTGATAGATTGAAATGCATGTATCATTCAGAGAGGACTAGTAGATCAATGAGGTGGCATGCAAAATACTCTCAGACAGATGGGGAGATTACCCATCCATCAGATGCGAAAGCGTGGAAGCACTTTAACTGCGTACACTCTGACTTTGGTAGAAAAAAGGTAATGTCTATCTTGGTTTATGCACAGATGGATTTAGTCCGTTTAGTATATCAGGTAGCAATATTCATTGTGTCCAGTTATCATTACACCGTGCAACCTCCCACCTGAGATGTGTAGCAAAGGGAGTTTCTACTTTGAGTGTATTAGTCTCTTGGCCCAATCATCCGGAACAATCATTGGATTTTTTTTACAGCCACTAGTTGAAGAGCTGGAGAAACTATGGCATATTGGAGTTTTCTCGTATGATTGTTCGAGGAGAAGGAATTTCACAATGAGCACAATGCTTATGTGGACCATAAGCGATTTCCCTACGTATGGGATGCTGTCTGGTTGGACAACGCACAGATGATTTTCTTGCCTCTACTGTATGCATCATACTGATGCATTCAAACTAAATCATGGTAAGAAAACAAGTTGGTTTGATTGTCACCATCACTTTCTTTCTTTCAATTAACCATACAGACGTAACAAAAGGTTGCTCAGGAAGAACAAAGTGGTCCATGTGCCTCTATATGTGTATCTATCAAGCAAAGAAATCGAGGAGCAACTTGATCATTACGAGGTTATGCTTATAGTACCTCGTGGCAGTAATTGGCATACTCCGAATAACATGTCCGACAGATACCTCGTAGAACTCAAATCGCATAAGAAAAGTATATCATTGGAGCTTCCATACTAGAAAGATCATCACACCACAATCTTAATGTGATGCATATCGAGGTTAATACACTATTAAATGTCGAGGGAAGGACTAAAGACACTGTAAAGTCAAGACTTGTCTTAGTTTATATATTCTCAAGAAGTGAGTTGCACATAAAAAAAGATGGAAAAGCCACAATTCCCATTTTCCGATTATCTTCAACAGCGAAGTTAGCGTTATGAAAAAGAGTGGTGTCCGAAGTGAAATTTTCTGATGGATTTGTCTCTAATCATTCTAGTTTTGTTGAGCAGGGGAAATAAATTTTCCAGTATGAAAAGTCATGACGGTCATGTGTTTATGCAACGATTTATTACATTTTTCTTTTGCAGAACTTCTACCAAGTAATGTGCATGAAACAATCGCATGTAACGCATTGTATATATATATATATATATATATATATAGTGATCGTTACTGTGGAGTGTGAATTTGATATATATACATTTTTAATCACATGAACTGGTATATTTTTTCGAGGTCTTTGCACAAGGAAGTTGAATAAAGATGTAACTGACCAATTTGGTGTGAATATTACAANAAAAAGGGGAAAATCCCCCCCCCCCCCCCTCATTCTTTAATTTTACGGTGCACCTCCCTGTACATCTACAACATGAAGCGGCTCTTGGAGAACTAGTTCAATTTAGATGGATGTACCCATTCGAACTCTTCATGAAAAAACGGAAAGGCAAGAATCTTGTAAAAGTAGAAGATTCCATTATGGCAGGGAGTCTAACATAGGAGACATCTCACTTCACGTTGTTCTATTTCGCTCCCAAAGTGCGTACACGAAAAAGGGTGGCACGACGGTATGACGATGGTGGAGAAGTACCAACATACCTAGTGGATGGAGTTCTAGACTTATTTTTCCAAGTTTTTCGTCTTAGTGGAAGAGTGAAAGAAGACTGGTGAGGTAGTGAAGAAGACAACCACTGCGGGCACACCTGCATTCTACTGAATTGTGATGAATTTAGTCACTTTGTAAGGTATCAATTAATATATATATGCATAATGAGTACGAATTATGAATATAATAACTAATATATATCTAAGTTCATATTGGCATACTTNGGGGGGGGGGGGGGGGACAGAAGATGAAATTGACAACCGAAAAGTTAAACACTTTTTTCAGTGGTTGAAACGTCAACTAAGTTTGCCTTAGGAATATTATTGATACAAGCACACAACATTTCATTTTTAATCTTTTATATACTTTGCTTTAGGTGGAGTACGAGGATAATGCATATCCGATGTGATTTCATGAGTTGCTGCAATGTCCACTAGTCATGATAACAACGGCTCCAATGTATTTCACGTGTGGATATGCATTCCACGCATACGAGTATGGCAGACATCGTGCCGGTGTCAACTATGGAGTACGTGTAAATGGGGATATAGATTTTTATGGGATACTACAAGAAATTATGGAGGTGCAGTTCCCTGGTTTGGTGCAGCTAAAATGTGTTTTTTTGTGCAAGTGTTTTGATCCTAAGATTGGCAGAGGTGTCTGTATCAACAAGTTTGGAGTTGTTGATGTTAACAAGCTGAGCCAGTTACTTTCTGTGTCAGAGGTGTCTGTGTCAACGAGCCGTGTATACTCGCCTCACAAGCTGAGCCAGTTACTTTCATCTCTTATCCCCATAAAATAAACAACTGGAATCACTTAGCTTTCTGTAATTAAGGTTGCTCCTCGTGGTTACATAGTACGAGAAGAGGAATTTGCCCTTCAGAACGATACACCTACAAAGATATCCACCCAGAGAAAACTACTGACACAATTTTGCTAATTAAAAATCATAACAGCAAACTTGATGATTTACATGAGGATCCTTAAGCGGCATCAACAAACGAAAATGGCTTCGGTGAAAGTGATTTGCCGAATGGTGATATTGATAATATAAACTCGGACAATGACGAGTGAACTTTTATTTTCGTGATTTACTATGTAATATATATATATATATCTCCTATTTTCATGTTAATTATTTTTATTATGTTGGCTAAATTCTGAATTTTCTAACTTCCCACTATGAAACTTCTTTAATTTATGAATTTTTTTGAAGTTCACAACACAAATTATTGGTGAAGATGTAAAACTAAAATTACAGTTATATTAAATTTTTTAAAAAATCTTTCGATGGTGTTTCGATGTAAAATACAACGCATTAACAACGATTGGAAAATAGACGTTGTAAATTCGTTGTTAAAATTCTAATCACATCCAACATAAATCCGTTCTTTCAAAAATTCGTATATTTAAAACGAATGAACCGTTCCCAAAAAGGCTCTAAAATTTTGGAGTCATTCCAAAACGATTAATTCGTTTTACAATAGTTTTTGAAAACTCGAGTTTTCCTCATCCGAGTTGTTAATTTCGAATTATAAACATATGAACCGTTACGAAGACGGTTCAAAAGAGCCGTCTTGATAACGGTTCACTTGTTTTACAATAGAAAATGGAAGATATGATCAAGAATTGTGGGAGAGATGTGGCCAAGGGAGGGTATCTATAGTTTTTGTGGGTATGTTTCGTCGTTAATTCGTCGTTTACTACGAAGAATAAGCGACAATAATCATCTTTCGTTAGTCGTAAATTGTACGACTACTTACCAACGAATTCCTTATTCATTTGTCGTAAATGCAACGATGTATTAACGAGGAAACAAAAATTTCTTCATTCATTCGCCGTAATATTTCAACCCTAAACTCTAAACCCTTAACCCTAAAACTCTAAAACCTAAAGTCTAACCCCTAACATAAACCCTCAGCCCGAATTCCTAAACCTAAAAGTTTAAAGCCCAAACCACTAACATATATATTGTATTAAATATGTTGGTTTTTCTTATAGGCTGAAGATACTGATGTGATGCCTCCAATCAGCCAAGTGCTCAAGATAACACACCAGAGAGAAAATGGACAGTTCGTTGATGCTCGACCGGATTGGATCTACAACGAAGTTCAAGTAAAGACAACCTAGGTCCTAACTCAACAGTCTTAGTTGTCGCCCGAAGGGAGAGTTCATTCCATCGAACTGTCGACGACTTAGATCGATCAAATCTTCGAGCAAGTTAAGTGTTTAATTTCATAATTTAATTTTTTTATCTTCTTTTTTGACTTGGTCGTTTAACGATTTGTTTTAATTAACTTTCCCACTGGTTTTCTATTCATGACGGTCCTATTGCATCTACTTATTGCGTAAACCCAACGCATTCGGTGATGCAAAATGAGTTGACAGCAGTCAATGCAGTCATTGCACAACTATGGGCGAACTGAGCACAACTGTTGGCGGTTTATGATGCTCAGTTCTCGAGTTATTGCAAGTTATTAAACATCATCGCCGACAAGTTAGTAAACTGTAGTCATTAATTTGTCGCATCATTACAATATTTTAACGATGATTGCCTTTTATAGGTAGTCATATATATTCACAAATCGTCTCTAAATCGTTGTTAATTCAACTTAAATTTGCTACTAATTAACCACAAATCAAAATCCAAAATGTTTCATTGTTAAATCGTGGTATAGTGACACAAATTTACTTCTTTTTAACAATGAATTATAGTCGAGCATAATTCGTTGTTAAATTGTTGTCACTTTACGTCTAACTAACGACAAAATGTTAGAGGGGAATTTACGACGTATTCCGCTCACTTGTTTTGTTAACGAAGATATAGATTTCGTCGCTACTTCGTCATTTAGCTCGTTTAACAAAAAATTAACGACGAATAGTGGCCACACTAAAGCCATTTTTATTGTAGCGACCATACAAAAACATCCATATACTTATAATCCTCCATTGAACATTATAATAATTCTTTTTCTTGTGATCAATGACTGCCAATGATTCTAAAACACATAAATAGTTGCTGAAACAAAATTTGAATGGTAAGTTAAGAAAGACAACAAGACCAGTTCAATAAGAAAGATTGATGTTGGTGTCAAAAACGACCATCTCGAAATCAACGTCCAAGATCGCATCTCTAATCGGACTTACTCGGAAACATGACCAACGTCTGGACTCACCGCCGTCTAGACTTAACGTCTTCTAGACTTACCGTTGTCTAGACTTATCGTCGTCAAGACTTAACATCTTCTAGACTTACAGTTGTATAGACTTATCGTCGTCTAGACTTAGCGTCATCTAGACTTACCTTCGTCTTGACTACAAGCCAATTGGCTCCAAGACTGCAAGCCAATTGGCGCGTAGACGATCGTTCAACAAAGTCTAACCATCCACGAGCAACTAAATGCGGGAATGCTAAAGTTACGTTCGAGGATCCTGAATAACTCCCGAAAGATCCCAAGATACGAACTTCGGAACGATACAAAACCATTGCAAACATCGGATAACCACATCGTTTCGGAGAAACATTCAAACGTCGAATAACTGCGTCGTCTCGGGAAAACATCTAATCGCCAATCTACGACCGAACTATGAATGAGTCTAGTCTTGACGCCAATTGGCACCAAGACTGAAGATCAACCAAGTCCTGACGCCAATTAGCGCCAATACTGAATATCAACCAAGTCTTGACGCCAATTGGCGCCAAGACTGAATATCAACCAAGTCTTGACGCCAATTAGCGCCAAGACTGAGGATCGATATAGTCTTGACGCCAAGACTAAGGTTTGGTCTTGACGCCAGTTGGCGCCTGGACACGGACAATCGTCAGTCATTATCCATTGACTGAACCACGTCCTTTCCTATCGTCGTCTCCTTCGAACCGTCATTCGATCATCTCTCGTTTTGTCTCAATTGGAGTTTCCGTCAAAGCGTCATGACGATAAATGTAAAGACTTATCCTTTCCGTAGGATTTCGTATCAATCGTATAAACGACAACGGTTAACTCGAACACCGGAAATGTCTAAACCATTCGATTGGACTTATCGTTTCGTAGAACCGCCATTGCACGATCTTACGAAGGATCGTTTATCCGAAAGGAATCGTAAAAACACTTAGCCGTGAAATGGCCCGGAAGGGCCCAAACCGCGATAACAGTCCACTTACGATTCCGGGCGAGAATCGGCGCAATTACAGTGTCGGTTTACCCAGTTTCGTGATAAAGTTAATTTTCAGGATGAATATGGAAAATCAAGAAGATAAGGAAGAATCTCGGAAAGGATATAGTCGAATCAAAGAAAAGGAATATTTCCGCGAAAGGATAAAATCAAATCGGGGACGGAAAAGGAAATCGTGCCAGCCCACGAAGATCTATATAAAGGACGCAAAGGAGACAAAGATAAAGACAACTTTTTCGTCACCGCAAAACACTTAGAAAAACTAGGGTTCTTACTTTGTGTTCGTAAACGAGNTCGTACTCATTATGTATTCATTCACGTTAACCTATTCTTACGAATCTTATTACTTTACCACCATTAAATGCATATCGCTTCGCAATCTATTTCGTATTGATTCACTTTCGTTATCTACTTGTTTCGTTTCGTAATCTGTTCATCTCTTAGTATAGTATTTCTTATCTGTTAACTTTTGCACTCACTGCTTGATCTATCGATATTGGGATACGAGAGTCCGTGAACCACATAACATTGACAGTGAGAATTTCGGTTCCCACAATTGAGAGAGATAATGTCAAAAACTTTAATAGACAAATAAACAAGCAATACTTGAATAAGAAGAACAATGCAAGATTATCCAAAAATTCTAGAAAATAGTACTATGTTCTTATTCATGAAGGTATATATGAAAATCTACATGTTAAAACATTACAAAAAACAATGCTATAAGTAGTGTAGACTGTCTAAGTCTATAAACTCTAAATAAATGTAAATAAAATGTACTGTCAAATAGATTTAAAAG
Organism: Anastatica hierochuntica; assembly: GCA_900406275.1. Lineage (NCBI taxonomy): Eukaryota > Viridiplantae > Streptophyta > Magnoliopsida > Brassicales > Brassicaceae > Anastatica > Anastatica hierochuntica. Next base: position 4,824 of record OVAN01005323.1, on the reverse strand, counting down.
TAAATGTTACCTCTCTCAAGATTATCTTGATCTTCAATGTCTGCAATTATTTGGGCCAACTTTTCCATACCTCTTTCTCCTAAGTGATGGTATGCCTTCATTCATTGCTCTATGCACATGAACACCTCGATCATGTAATGAGTAAGGCAACTCCTCTATGGACTCACAAGCCTCTCACTTATGGTGAAAGTAGACTCTCAGGCTAGATACCTTCATTACTAAAACATCTCTAGCAAGATCAGATAATATAGAAATTTTTGGAGTATAAACCCTCCACCATGATAGCACATCATAGTCTGTTCCTAATGAATTACTCTTTGGAATCTCTACATTCTCATTCAAGTAAATTTCCAACTCATTACCTATGTCATCATACATTTCTTGAGTGAAAATTTGTTTATAAACTGTGTCCATCTTTTCATAGCCCCCAAAAACATCTTCTACATCACCATCATCATCCACAACATTGTCCATTGAATGTGTCAAAGAATTTGAAGATCCCCCAGCCTGTGAGGATGCTCTGTTCTTGTAAGCCACATTGTATTCTTCAAATAATTTCTTCATAATAGAAGAGGCAGATTCATATAGTTCTACAGCCTGCAAAGTCCCCTAACAATAAAGCATATTGAAGAAGAGTGTCGCAGACTTCACCTTCTTCCGGGGATCAAACACACTGGCAATAATCAACAGCCTATTGATTTTTTCCACTCCATCCCAATACTCCTCAAACTTATCCTTCATGACATAAGATTTTGTTTTCAAGTCCTCATCACTAACACTCATTGCTACCAAGTTCCTTTCAATGGAGACAATCTCGTTGTAGCATTTCTGTAGCATAAATTGGTAGACGTCGAGACAACTAATGTACAGTTGTAAAACATAACTGAAACCTAGCAAAAGTTTCTATCTTATCGCGTTTAGATTTCAATGGTGGCCAAAACATTTTTGATCCATTCTCTACTTCACAAAAATATATATTGTAAAGTTTATCTTCTACTTCTAGCTTATGAAAAGAAGACCTAAAATTAATAGCCTTATTCAACTTGAGATAAGTGGAGTTCCACCAAATTTTGCAGTCTAATGACAAACTACTCCTACTGAATTTACCTGAATCAACACGTTGCTCAAATGCACTCCACATATGCCCCGCAGATCTCACATACATTACATCATTCCTCATTGTAGTCAAGCTTTGGTTCACATCCAGCAAACCATCATTCACAACTAGATTGAAAATATGATCACACCTACGCATTTCCCTCAACTATTTGTTTCATAGGCTTTTAATTAGGAAATTTTTTGTCAAATGCAAAATCTAGTAATGTTTTGAAGAAAGAAAAAAAAAAGATGAATTTAGCACAAAAAAAAGATGAAGAAATTGTTATTTATTTTATTTTTTTTATAAATTTCCATATGGTTATATTAAAAAAAATCCATGGCGGTGCTTTGTAAACAAATCAAAACCTGAACTTAATGCATGTTTAACTTTCGGAATTCAACGAGAGTTAGTCTTTTAGGTTGTTAGACATAGTAATTGGAGCCACGAGAGTGAAAAAATTATACAACTGTGTTTTGAGTTCTAGAATGGTGCTTAATTGATTCCTTGATAATTTCCTGCATTCATGATCTGATTTCTTGCGAATTGCCCTAATGCCTGACGCTTTTCTTTCATTGATTTACATCGTTTTTAACATTGCTTCTATTTACTTTTGCACTCAAAAACAACAAACAACCATCTTTTGTCTTCTAGCTTGATCTGAAACTAAGAATCTTAGTGTGTATCTTGGTCCTTGTGGATTCGATCCCTGAAATACTACTGCGATTTGCTGTGCACTTGCAGTGTAGTTTAAGGGTTAAACCCTGAGATATCAACTGTCTAACATGAAAGCTAATAAAAAAATATCATGTAAATAAACAATCATTAAGGATAACAAGTCTTGGAGTAAAACAAATCATCACCGACAACAAGGAACCAAACCGCGTTCTAAACACTGATAGAACCAACGAACTAAGCAAGGAATGAAGCAATATCAAGGAAAATACTAATAAGGATCAGGGCAAGACCGGTTACCCGACCAAGGGGTATATCAGCGATGAAAAAGGAAAGATTCCCCTTTTATTTCTCTAGATATCCATGATGGTTGCTTTGAGCGAGAATAAAGGAAATATTTCTACATTCGAGATTCTTATAATATTGCACGAATCTATGCGATATCTAGGGTAAATGTATGGGAGATTCGACCCTCATCATCCTCGACATACTATAAAAAATTCTCCTTGTAAACCCTATTATTTTCGTTCACATATTCAAAGACTTGTTTGCATATTCAATTCAAAACAACACTTTTCGACAACCTTTATATCTTTTCCTTGCTTGAATCATTACTTTCCATAGTAGCATAACAAGCCGACCAAAAAGTACCCTAGCCAAAATTTTCATTCCAAGGAGCTTTGCAGCGCGAGTAAGCTGAAGGAACTGCAGAAGGTGCCTTCAGAGCATTGTCAAATCCCTTTCCTGATTAGCAAAGAGGTTCTAGCTTGCACCAGTATATGGGGTAAGTGAGCTTAGGCACCTTTCTATCTGTTTGAGAACTTATTTAGTAACTGAATGCCTTTTCTTCTTGCAGGGAACATGTCATGAGTAGATGTTCATCCTTACGAGGAGTACAACGCCGTTGCAGAGAAGTAGATGTCCCATAAGAAGGAAAGGTAGAGAAAAGTTGTTGAGGAGGGGAAGACCCCATTTGAAAAGGCAGTGCCTTCTTACAAGCGTAAGCCAATGAAGTATGCTTCTGTCTCTCTGTTTCAGAAGAAGGCTAAGGCTGATCTCCTTTCTTCTTTTCAAAACATGATTTTTATCTTGATAACGAGCCTTTCCCCAACCACAACAAGACCCTGGATGAACTGAAGTCCAAGGTATTTTCCAAGGATGACATGGTTAAGGATAGAGAGGATATTCCTTGGTTTTTGAAGACTGCACAGGCCGACACGCTGAAGGCAGGCATAAATTAGTCTTAGCTTAAGATGAACTTTTGTCTTCCTAATATTGATTTCTCTATCTTCCTCTTTGTAGACTATGTCACTGTGCCTTTAAGCCAAGGGAATCATGGAGGCCTTGGGGGGAGAGTTTAAGCAAGAGAAGGCGTAGATAGCCAAGGTGAAGAAGCTAGTCACGACTTGAGACAAGGAGAACGCTGATCTGAAGGCTCAGTTGGAGGCCCTAGAAGGCAAGGCCTACGAGGTGCGCTTAATTAGAGCGAGATAATCTAGAGAGAGATGAAGAGCCAAGCGGACAAGATCGCAGAGCTCGAGGCTGGGGAAAAATACTTTAAGGACAAGATGAAGATGGTCGTGTATGGCGCCAAAATATTGTCTTGTTGAGAGCTGGTACGTCAATGGTACCAGCAAGACACTAGCTCGTGGCTGCCAGCCGCGTGGAGTAGAGGAATTATCGTTATGTGCTCTCTTCTGAGGTCGCAGCGAGAGGAGAGGAACCTCCGTTCTTTGATTATGAAATTCCTCTGCTTTCTATTGACCCCGCAACTTCCTCTGAGCCTGTCCTTTACCCTCAAGAGAATTAAGGACAGAGACAAGAAGAGCTTGATGTCGCTGAGCCTGACTAATCGCTTTGCCCCTCTTTCCTTTTTTCTAAAAAAATATGACTCTGTTGTTGCCGCCTCTGGTTGGGCTTTTTAAGAACTCTTCGCAGGCCTCACAATGAGATTCCCTTGTGTTGGTCAGGTTTCCTTACCCTGGCGGTCTTTTTTTCTTTTTTTAAAACTTGAACGCAATGCTTCTTATTTAGCGATTTTAATGCACAATCTTCCGTAACAGATGTCGTAACATAGTATGCTAGATGGTGTTGGATATTTAGACAGTGTCTTTTGCTTACGCAGTGTAGAATTGGATCGCTGATGGTCGTGTTGGGTCTGGGCCTTGATCTACTGAGTATTTTGATTTCTGAATCAATCGTTGGTTACTACAGAAAGAAGACTTAGGCAACTAGGGCCTTTGTTAGTGGGATTTTCCGTATTGGTTCATGACCAACGTTGAAGAGATATTTTAGGATTTATAAGTAAATATAGAGAAGAGTGATAGGAATTTCCCTATTTTTGGACCTAAGACTTATTGAGACTTAATGAGGATGTGAAGCTTTTCCTACCCCGGACCAAGGGTAATCATGACCTTTGTCATTTGCATGGGTTGCCCAGTTTTCCTTGATGCTTGGCTAGGGTTTGGGTAAGGAAATAGACGACCGTAGTCCAAGTGTAGTTGTTGTACCTTTATCGAGGTTCATTGAGAGAGGATCTCTCCTTGTCCTTGGTTGTCAGGGGATATTCTGATAGTTCAGATTTTCACCCGAGATAACACTGCAAGCGCACAGATGTACGTTGTAGTCGTTCAGGATTGAATCCACAGAGACCAAAGGTAGCACGAAGAGTTAAAATTAAACAGCGTGCTAAGGCTAAAAAGATGTCTTGTAGAGATGATGCAAAATTAAAAATAAGAGAGCACATAAAACGCAGCAAGCGAAGAGGTTGTAAACAATTCAAAGAAGTGTTGGGCATCGGGTATTCTCAGGGAAACATTTCACTGTTTACTTAAACTATAGACTAGGGAAGAAATTAAGAACCGTCTTGAACTCAAATTCTAATCTAGAACTGATCTACTTCCATAGCATCAGCACCCTATGCACTAGAAACCTCGAGACTAACTTTCGTTGACCCTCAATTTCAAGTTATGCAATACTAACAAATTTGATAGGTTCACAACTCACTTAAAAATCAACTTCCGTTGGCTTAAGAAGAATTGCTCATCTATAAT
>OVAN01005322.1:0-23751 GCA_900406275.1 Anastatica hierochuntica | reverse complement strand
AATTGTTCGGTTGGTTGGTAAATGATCGGGGCATGCCTTTGGCATTTGTCGTATTGAGATGAGTATGTTTCGCAGTCTGCGATTATATTGGGCCAAAAGTAACCCTGTCTTTTTATTTGGATGGCCAAGGCTCGGCCGCCTTAATGGTTTCCGCACAATCCCTCGTGTACCCCTTTCATGAGTTCAATGGTATCGGGGCCATGAACGCACTTTTTGTATGGTCCGGACATGCTTCATTTATAAAGATCGGAGTCGATTATGCAATACCTTNGTTATACCCTCCCGAATGTATTGCATAATGGGAATTCTCCAATCGTCTCTTCCAAGTACTTTGTCGCGAAGGGATTCAAGGGTTCCTGTTCGGGCTCATTCCCAGGCTCCGTACCATCCTCTGGAATTTCGTGGGCTTAGATCGTGCCCCCGGAGGTATTTTCAGAGCGAGGCTCTAAAGAGCCTAGGATTTTCTAAATGCCTTCAAAGTTTGGTCTAGTAATCGGAGCCTGGGTCATGCCCCCAGTGGTATCTTGAGAACTCGAATCCGAAGATTTTTCATTCTCGGAGGTACCTGCCGCATATACGACTATATCTGGGTTCTGGACTATGCCCCCCGGGGTATGCCTCTTGAAGTTGCGAATCTTGGTTTTTGGGAACCAAAACGTTGAAAGAACTTGGGCAGGGGCGGTATCCCGGGTAGCTGTCATTGCTACTTCCTCAGGATGGCTAGTCTCCTCTTGTTCTTTCGTTTCATTATCAATTTTTAGCTTTGGTAGCTATATCGATGCTGGGTTTTTCTATGCCTTCGACCGGTATGACGCGTTTGACAAGGGGGTCAGATGTAGAGGCTAGAGCTGCTAAGGCGTCGGCGGAGGAGTTTTCTCCGCGAGGGATCCTTGTTAGCTCAAATTTATCGAGCTGTTTGGTGAGGTTACGGATGACCTCGAGGTATGCCCCCATTCTTTCGTCCCTTCTCTCATATTCCTCGTGAAATTGGTTGGTCACTAGCTGGGAATCGCTGAACGCACTGAGCTCTCGGATCCCAAGACCTATTGCTAATTTCAGGCCTGCAATTAGAGCTTCATACTCGACTTCGTTGTTTGAGGCCTTGAAGCCGAGCCTGTAAGATTGCTCAATTACTTCGCCTGCTGAAGAAGTAAGCCTCAAACCGACTCAAGAACCTTGTCTCGATGATGATCCATCAACGTGGAGGGTCCATTTTTGGGTTACTGATTCGTCGAGATGTTCAGTGGCTAACTCGATAACAAAGTCTGCCAGAACCTAAGATTTGGCCGCGGTTCGAGGTCTATACTCTATGTCATATTCGCTGAGCTCGATTGCCCACTTGGCCAGTCGTCCAGACTGGCTGGGACTATGTAGGACTGAGCGTAACGGTTGTGAAGTCATTACGACGATAGAGTGCGACTGAAAATAGGGTCGGAGCTTTCTAGCCGAGGTTACGACAGCTAGAGCTAGTTTTTCCATGGCAGGATACCTGGTTTCTGCGTCTACTATACTTTTTCTGGTATAATAGACAGGTTTCTGCTCGTTTTGTTCTTCTCATATCAGTACGCCGCTGACCGCGGCAGGTGATACCGAGACGTACAAATACAAAGGCTCTCCTACCACTTGTTTTGAGAGTATGTGGGGTTCCAAGAGGTAAGCCTTAGCTTCCCGAAGGCTTCCTCACACTTCTCATCCCATAGGAACTTCTTACTATTTTTAAGAAGCTTGTAGAACGGGAGGCATTTGTCGATAGACTTGGAGATGAAACGATTTAAAGCAGCGATTCGTCCGGTCAACCTTTGTACCTCACGAGTGGTTTTTGGTGACAGCATCTTGAGGAAAGTAGCTATCTGTTTTAGATTCGCCTCGATACCTCGTTCCGTTACCAGATAACCGAGGAATTCCCCAGAAGGCACTCCGAAAGTCCACTTGGCTGGGTTTAACTTCATATCGTATTTGTTTAGGATATCGAAGCTTTCCTTGAGGTGGGACACGTGGTCCTCTGCAATTGATGATTTAACCAACATATCGTCGATGTAAACCTCCAGGGTCTTTCCGAGTTGTTGGGCGAACATCTTGTTGACGAGCCTTTGGTAGATTGCTCCCGCGTTCTTTAAACCAAAAGGCATTACCTTATAACAGTAAGTCCCTCATTCTGTTATAAAAGCAGTCTTTTCCTGGTCCTCGTTGTCCATCATTATTTGATTGTATCCCGAGAATGCGTCCATAATGGATAGCAGTTGGTGGCCAGCCGTGGCCTCTACTAACCGGTCGATGTGGGGTAACAGGAAGCTGTCCTTTGGACAGGGTTTATTGAGATCGGTGAAGTCCACACATATTCTCCATTTCCCGTTCTTGTTTTTGACTACAACCGGATTGGCGAGCCAATCGGGGTAATGAACCTCCCGAATTGAATCAGCTTACGTTAATCTCTCGACTTTATCATTGACCGCTTGAGCTTTCTCGAGGCCTAGCTTTCACCGCTTTTGTTTGATCGGTTTGAAGGTGGGATCAACGTTTAGCTTGTGAGTAGTCACACTTGGGTTGATCCCTTTCATATCATCGGTGGACCATGTGAAGGTTCCGATGTTGCTTTTGAGGAACTGAACGAGCTTCCTTTTTATGTCTAACGACAGCTCAGACCCGATGCTCACGCATCGCTCAGGATTAGAGTCGTCAATACAGACTTGTTCGGTGAGGTTCCTTGGAGGACCTCGGATATTTTACTGCATCTCCTTCTCCTCCTGGATCTGTAATTGCTACAAGGTGGATTCCTTAACGATTTGGAAGCCTCCCAGGTAACATACCCTAGATATTTTCTGGTTATCGTGGATCGTAGCTATCTCGTCAGATGCCGGGAATTTCACGCACTGGTGATAGGTGGAGGCTACAACCCTCATTTTGTGAATCCAAGGCCTTCCCAGGATTGCGTGACATGGAGCTGGTTGGTCTATGACCATGAAATTGATCATTTTCCTAACTCCGCAAGCTATGACCGGGAGTTTAATGGTTCCTAGCGAGGTAGCAGTCTTGCCAGAGAAACCGACGAGATTTGCTTTTTGCCCTGTAATCTCGTAGTCGTCTATCTCCATCCCTTTTAAGGCATTATAGAAGATCAGATCGACAGAGCTCCCGGTGTCGATCATTAGCTTAGGAACTTCGTATCCAGCTACGTTAAGAGTGACGACTAGTGCGTCGTCATGGGGTTTATCGAGATTGTGGGTCTCGCTCTCCCAGAAGGATATCTTGGTGTTAGGTTCTTGAGGTGAAGGCCTCGCCTTAGAAGTGGACTCAGCCTTTCGTAGTTGCCCTTTTATTGCATTCACAAAATCTCTGCAGACTTCAGATCCTCCGAGAATATAGTTGATCTTTGCTTTTGGGCGAAGCTGGCCTGGAGGCTTGCTTAGCAAGGCAGCTATCGTTCCTTCAGGAACAGGTTTAGGAGCCTCGAGCCTAAGGCTTTTCCCTTGGGGGAACTTCCCTAAGATCATGTCGATCCTCTTCTTAGGCGCTGGTGGCGGCAAATCAGTTTCCTTTTCAGGTGACCTGTTTCGCTTCGGGGACGTGTTCCTAGAACCCTTTTTCTGGAAGGGCAGAGGTTTCCTGAGGTCTACGTCCTTTATTTTTCTGGCTGCGAATTTAGCTGCCAGTTGTCGTTGGAGGTCCCAACATTCCTCGGTGGAATGGCCCTTCCGGTCATTATAAGTGCAAAACTTGCTTTCATCGTAGGCCTTGGTCCAAGGGGCCTTGCTTGTCATGGCAACAGGTTTCTCCTTTTGCTCTTTCTCGACGACATAGGGATGCTACCCTTGGATCTGGTTACTACGTGGGTTACTTTTTCTTGGCGGGCCCCTTCCATCTTGGTGGTCACCCTTTGGAGGATTCTGCGACTTCTTATGGATTTTATCCATAGCGGCGGTCTCATCCTCCAAAGTGATGAATCGGGATTCTCTATGTAACGCGTCATCGATAGTCGGTGGAGGGTTAATAGTTAGCTCTGACCAAAACTCGGATCGGTACCAGAGACCTTTTCGCAGGGCTTCTATGGCTACTTGATCGTTAGGGTTCGAGAGTTTAGTTTTTATTGCCCAGAACTTATCGATGTAGGCTCGGAGCGAATCGTTTACTCCTTGCCTAATTTTCCACAAGTCGGCTTCAGAAGTTTGCTTCACGATATGTGTCGAGTATTGTTTTATAAAGGCGTTCGATAGCTGATAAAAGCTATCTATTAAATTAGGTTCGAGTCTTGAAAACCATTCGAGAGCTGTTCCAATCAGGTTTTCGGCGAAGGTTCGGAAGTAGTCTGCCTCGCATTCGTCCCGAGTAAAGTGAGCTCTGACAATTGCTAATCTGAAGGCTCTCAAATGAGCTTTAGGGTCGGAAGTCCCATCGTATTCGGGGATACGCAGCTTTTTTGTTTCTCTGATATAAGAATTGGCGATCCTGTCTGTGAATGGGGTACCTCTGGTTTCCTCAAGGATGCTCTCGATTTCAGGAGCTGAGATGGTGACCCTATGAACCCGGGCATTGAGTCTTCGGAGAGCTGCTTGAGTTTTCTCCATATACCTTCGGATCGCCTCGGGCCCTTCCAAAGGGAGGACAGCTGAGTCGTTACCAGGTATCGGGTTGGCTGGTTCCTGACAGAGTCAAGCCTGTTCACGGCCCCAGGTGACTGGAGAGTTCGGTACCTCTCTTGCCCTTGGGTCACCTAGGTGATGGTGTGTCACTGGGAGGTTTGGGTCGGCCGCAGCTGCTGCACCCAGTCGTCCCTGAGCTCCTTGATCAAGAGAGGTGTTTTGTGCCAGATGCACTGACGCTGCGGTCCTGCCAATTGATGGTATCGTGGTGTCTCTTCCGAAACCGAAAGTAGCTGGCGGAGGAGGTAACTGAACGATTTGCCCAGGCGCCTGGTCATGGACCTGACGAGGTCCCGAGCTCGTGCTTGCGTCGTTTGTCCTCATTGATATGGTAGCTGGTGGGTTAAATTCTGGGAGTATTCCCGTGACAGGCGTCTGGAAAGGAGGTCCCTGCCTGTCAGGTGTCGAATCCTCGGGATAATATTCTAAACAGCCAGGAGGAAAGGACGGGCCAGCGACGAGATCTCTGAAGGTTACCCCTGAGGTTCGTCGCTGTAAAGGATGTGGTGACAGAGCCTGAGGTCTCACTGCCTCTTCGATTTGTTGTTGCCGTGAGGACAGCTGCTAGACCAGGCGTTCGTTCTCCTGGGTTCTATGCACCAACTGGAGTATCATCTGACGGATCTCAGAGAGCTGGTTTGACATCTGAACAGAAGCTGATGCCGAAGGTTGAGATCCGTCAGAAACCTGCGCTTGGGGATCCACGAAGACTGGGGCCTCAAATTTTGGTCACTGGTGCGGCCGCGAGAGGCTATTCCAGTGCTCAAAGGATCGATTAGGGTTCCCGTAGAAGATTGGGGTCCTTCTCGGGAGTTAGATTGATGAGGCTCTACGGCATGGTGATCTGAGCCTCCGCGATTCGGTGAGCTCGAGCTCGGATTAATCGATGAAGAGTCAGGTTGCACAAAACCTTGGTTTNTCCATCTTAAGATCATGGAGTCAGGGATTCAATTGCTTCGTCCCCACAGACGGCGCCAAAATGTGGATACCGAATCCAACACTTAGAATTTATAAAAGATTGTGAGTAACGAAGGCTCTTAAGGAAGAATCCCGTTAGGATCGAGAGATGGACAATGAGGTTTCTGTATTGATTCTTTTAGAAGGTTCTTACAAATGATTCGATAATAACAATAGAATAACGAGAAAGATGATTGATACAAAGAAATGAAATTATAAGTTGTGCTGTAATTCTCTCGGATCGGATCTCTCTTCTTTCTCTTAGGCGTCTCTTTTTATATGCTCCTAGCCTTTACCAACTTCCTAACTTCTTCCGAGATCTTCTCCGGATTTTTAGGGCTCTTGACTTGAACAGTTCTCGGCTTTCCCTCTAAATCGCCAACGATCTTGATCTAGTTTTAGGTCTCGCCGTGATCTTTCTTGGGTGTTCGTGTGGGCTTAGGCCTCCTCTCTTAATGGGCTTCGATCCTTTAGTTGAAAGCTTGGACCCTTCGTACAATTTAATAGTCATACCGAAAGCTGGTCGGCCGTGTGTGTCAAAAGCTGCTTTTCTACGAAACCTTCGTCAGTCATCCAGCCTCCCATGTGTAGATAAGATATTTCCTTACTCTTCTAGACCCATGAGGCCTTGCTACCTGACGGCGGGATCTGGTACCAACAGCTATTCTCCATATTATTCACCAACATGTAAGTTTCTTCTACAGTCTTGGTCATGAAATCACAATTGTTCGCAGTGTCCATATCATTCTAAAATTTCTCCTCAATCCCATTGTAGAAAATATTGAGGAGATTCCAATCTGTGAACCCATGATGAGGAAAGTCATTGGTGTACTCCTTGACTCAATCCCAAGTTGCATGAAAACTCTCAGTACCCAATTGGTTAAATGCAGCAATCTTGTTTCTGAGAGACATAGACCGCGACTCNTGAGGGACATAGACCGCGACTCCGTAAAGAAATGCCCCAGAAAGGCTGCCTTAATCTCTTCCCAAGTTTTCAAAGTGTTAGGCTCTAGACTGTTGTACCAACTCATAGTCTTGTCATTCAGTGGGAAGATGAATAACCTGCATTTAAGAGCTTCAGTAGGTACCCTCTTGTGCTGGATAGTATTGCAGATGGCTTCAAATTTATCCAAATGGTGCATTGGGTTCTCGGATGGCAACCCATGAAACTTATTCTGCTGCACCAAGTTAATGAAACCAATCTTGATCTCAAAGTCTCTTCTCTCAATGGGTGGTGGACGAATCCCAACACGATTCACATAGAAAGCCTCCAGAGTGTCATATTGCGCCAAAGTCACCCTCTGTTGAGGTTGATTTACGCGTTGTTGCCCTGCAGCTGCAACATTCTGCTAGCCGACTTGCTAAGCACCAACATTAGCACCACCATCAGCAGGTGGATTAGCTCCTGGAAGAACTCCAGGGAAAAGTGGATTGTTTTAAACTTGAAGGTTCTCCATGTTGTCACCCATGATGTCTGCGAACTCAAACTCCGAAATAACCTCTAACAACTTCTCCTTCTTCTTTTGTCTCTCTAGATGCCCAGGTTCTGGCTCAAATTCGAGAAGATTCACTTTCCTTGGCTTCTAGTATGAGGCATGTTCATGCACCTGAAAGCACAAAAACAAAGAAGAAAAAGAAAAAAAAAACAAAGAAAATGCCTTAGGCACACAATGATCCTAAGTTTTAAGACGGCCTATTGGTCCCTGAAAACGGCAGCAAAAAACTTGATAGCTCAGGTTTTCATCCAAGAAAACACTGCAAGTGTACAGATGAGTACGTTGTAGTGGTTCGGGATCGAATCCACAGAGATCAAAGGTAATACGTAAAACTTTAGATCAAATGCGGGCTAAAGCGAAAAAGAAAGTTTGTAGAATGATGCAGTAAATCATAATCAAGCAAGAAAGAAGCAAATAAACGCAAGAGTTGTAAATCAATTGGAGGAAAACGCTGGGAATTGGGTGCTCTCAGAGAAATCATTTCATCATAATTTTAAGTTTATTGTTGGGGAAACTAAGTTCCATCTGGAACTCAATTCACAATTTTATAGTCAACCTACTTCCGTAGCGCCAACTACCTTTGTTAAAAGATCCTAGGCACTAATTTCCGTTGAGTTTTGAATTCTAAACATGCATTCTAGACAGGATTGATTTATTCACAAATTGCTTAAACATCAACTTCCATTGGTCTAAGACAATTTGCTCACTTATCTTCCTTTCAGAAATTTCATCGAATATTTTCGGTGCGTGAAATATCCTAGGCTCAAGAACAAGGTGATCAAGCTAATTCATGCTTTAAACACGAAGACAAGTGAAGATCAATTGATAAAACCCCAATCTAACAACCTAACAATCACAGATTATTGAAATCCCCTATGAGAAACCCTAAACCCATCTAAAGAACTACTCGCACATGCCAATTAAATAATCACAAAACAAATCAAAGAGCGACATGATTGTTATTGAATAAAAGACAAAGAAAGGGTTCCGAATTCTTCTCCGATTCGAAGTACGGAAGTGATTCTTCTCCCTTATATTACAAAGTTTCTCTCTTGCTCAAAGTCTTAGAAAAACATCATAATGAAAGAAAATACACGAGTTTAGGTCTTAGATATGTAATCAAGTTCTCGAAAAGTCGGTTTGATTCCATAAACTTGGTTTGCGAATCGTGACAGGGATCTATCGATCCTTGACAGGGATCGATCGATCCCTATCATTTTGCCAGGATGTTTTAACCTCTTCATAAACGCTTCCTTCGATGTTTGAAATTCGTCCAACATATGATCTTTCCGCACAATCAAGCTCGTTACCTATAAAAACACTAAAGAACACAAAACCACTCCAAAGAGAGCCGAATAAATACTAAAAACAATATACCTCGACTAAAAACTACAGTAAAAACCTATAAAATGCTAATACATTACCCACGTCTGGGTAAGAAGGTGTAGAGCAGGCTAGTGATTAGGTAGCACAACGCTCGAGGTTCCATCTGTTTTTTTGTTTGTGTTTTAGGCATTTCAGACTAGTCCCTAGATAGCCGGAGCAACACTCTGCCCCCTCATGGAGGGCCACTCTCTGCTCCGTGGCCGAGGTAGCACTCTACCCCCTCCCCCCCCCCCCCCCCCCCCCNCCCCCCCCCCCCCCCCCCCCCCCCCCCCCCCGTTGGGGCCATTCTTTGCCCTGTTGTGATTTGTTCCCCGTCGGAAAAATGATTATTGATGGATGTAGATTTTGTTGAGACCTTTGGGCGTATGGCGCTGTTATTTCCAATTGAATCTTGAAAGAATATTTTATTCGATATAAGCCTTTGGTGATGCAATTGATAAAATATACAAAAGCAACGTGATCAAACGATTTGACGATAAGTTTTGAATGACCTCGTAATTTCAGTTAAAAGTAGTAGGTTTTGAGATGTAGAACGTTCCAACTGTTTTTGTGATTCCTCCCGTTCACATATTGAACTTTGTAAGCATCGGATCCGCACACTTAAATTATTTTGTAAGGTCCTTCCCATCCAAATGCGAGCTTTCCTGCCTCCTTGTCGCGAGTGTTGTCGAAGACTTTGCGCAGGACTCAGTCTTCTACATGGAAGGTTCGCGTTCTAACCTTGCGGTTGTAACTTCTCGTTACCTCTTGCTGATAGCACCAATTTTGAATTTTTCCCGGCTTCTCTCATTTTGTAGATCAGGTCAAGATCTATCGCAACAAGTTTCATCGTTCTCAGCATCCCTGAGGTGCTTCGTGCGGATGGTTTTGACACATATTTTTACGGGTGCCACCACTTCCATTCCATAGACCAAAGAAAAAGGTGTTTCTACCGTTGCATTCTACGTTGTGGTTCTATAAGACCACAATACTCCGTGCAGCTCTTCAACCCGACCTCCTTTGGCTTCGTCCAACCGACACTTCAAAATATTGATGATGGTTTTGTTTGTTGACTCGGCCTGACCATTGGATTGAGATGTCTTGGGGTAGCAAAGCTAATTTTGATATCCCAATTGTAGCAAAACTTCTTGAATTCATTGTTAGTGAATTGAGGGCTGTTGTTGGTGACGATTTCGTGGGGGACCTTGAATCTGGTGATGACATTTCTCTAGATGAATCTTTTGACCTTATCCTCCGTGATCTTACTCAAGGCTTCGACTTCTACCCAATTGTAGAAAACTTTTTGAGAAGATCCCTTGGACAAATTTCATACTATATTCATGCTTCACTTTCAGAATGGCCAAGACGAACATATGGCTTTCAAATTCTCGGAGGGGGGGGGGCAACTTTGACATCTTGGCATGCTCCTGACATCTTTTACAGTATCGGGCCACTCTGATCGCGTTGCTTGACATCGTGGGCCAATAGTATCCTGACCTCCTTGCCTTGAGGAGTAGACTCCTACCCCCATAATGGAAACTACATTCTCCACCGTGTAATTCCCTTAGGACAAGGTATGCGTCTTCTTACCTGACACACCAGAAGTAAGGTCCAAAGATTTAACTTTGGTAAAGTTTACCTTGGATCATACAGAATTGTGTGGCCTGCCTCTTGATCCTTCCACACTCCTTATGCTCGTTAGGCAGTATGTCATTCTGCAAATACTCGATGGTGAGCATCATACAACTTTGCTCCTGCTATCAATATTTAAAGCTTCGCTGGATCTTCCTTGGTAGCAGGCCATTGCAACATCAACAGGGGAACACTGATTTATTTCTCTTTTTACATGGCGAATCCCAAGTTAGCTAAGGCGTAGACGTGGGTATTCTGATCCTGAGGATTCTGTGTGAGATTGCAGCGTTGGAACGACGGAGTTAATTCTTTGACATATCCCGAGGTACCAGATCATAATGACATCTTTTGCTTGATAATCTCCTTAGGCTTGGTTGATAATGTGTAGCGATTCGCTGAATATCCTCATGTTTTGTATCCCATGGTCCTTAGCCAGGTTTAACCCAGCGATCAGAGCCTCGTACTCGGCTTCGTTGTTTGTTTCATTAAAGGTGCATATAACGATTCTGGATGCTACTTCGCCGTTGGGAGACACAAGGACTACTCCAAGCCTCGTACCTCTTATATTGATGGAACCGTCTACGAACAGCTTCCATTACCTTTCTCCATTTTTGCCTTTGTGGTTCTTGATTTCTTCTCGCACTGATGTTTTCATAGTGGATGTGAATTCAACAACGAAATCAGCAAGCACTTGCGACATAATAGCATTGGAATGTCTGAAGATGATATCGTATTCTCCTAGCTCCACAGTCTACTTGGCTAGTCTCCCTGATAATTCAGGTCGGTGCAACACTCCTTGATAGGTACCAACGTGACTATTACCACCGGGTATGCTTGGAAATATGACTAGAACATTCGCGCAGTTACAACTACGGTTAAGGCGAATTTCTCCATGTGATTATACATGGTTTACGTGTCTATCAAGGATTTACTGACATAATACACGGGGTGTTTCTTGCTTCCTTCTTCTTTGACCAAGACTGTGTTGAATGCATGTTCGGAAACAACTAGATACAACAGTAAAGCTTCTCCATCCAAGGGTTTTGATAGAAGTCGAGGTGTTGTAAGATACTCTTTCAGATTGACAAGTGCTACATCGGACTTCTCATCCCATATGAAATCCTCGGTTTCAGTTTCTTTAGCACCTCAAAGAAGGCGTGCAATTTGTCGGAAAGTCGTGAAATGAACCTGCTTAAATCCGCCATTCTTCTAGTTAGCTTCTCGATTTCTGTGGGGTTTTTGGGGGAAGGTATGGCGTGGATAGCTCTTATTTTCTCGGGGTTGGCTTCTATGCCCCGATTCGTTACGATGTAGCCCATGAACTTCCCTGAGTTGACTCCTAAAGAGAACTTGTTGGGGTTGAGTTTCATATGGTATTTCCGTTGGGTAGAGAAGGCATATTAGAGATGAGCGATGTGGTCCTCGACTTCAAGGAACTTTACTAGCATGTCACCGATGTAAACCTCCATGGTTCGCCCTATTTGGCTACCGAACATCATGTTCACAAGGCGCTGATAGGTCGATCCCGCGTTCTTGAGCCCAAAGACATTACTTTGTAGCATTAGATGCCCCTAGCCATCATGAAGGCCATTTTTTTGTTATCTTAGGGGTACATTAGGATCTGGTTATAGCTGTTGAATGCGTCTATGAAACTCATCAGTTGATGTCTTACCGTGGCGTCAACTAGCTTGTCTATATGTGGTAGCAGAAAAGGATCTTTGGGGCACGCTTTGTTGAGGTCAGTGAAGTCTATATGTGGTAGCAGAAAAGGATCTTTGAAGACAGGCTTTGGAACATGCTTTGTCGCTCCCTCCTTTAAGGGTACATCGTCAAGTTTCTTGATCTCGGGTTCTTCAGTGTTTTTCCCAAGAGGCGGACTTCCTTACTCTCTACTTCTTAGGATTCCCTTGATGGTGGTCTGGTAACAGGATTGTGCTTTTCCCTGATCCCCCTTGGTCTCTTTTACTCCTCAGAGGGTAAAGAACTTGATAGCTTGGTGAAGGGTTAATGACACCACCTTCATATCGTGGATCCAAGGGCGACCCATGATTGCGTTATAAGGAGAAGCGCAATCGACCACTAGGAATTTGGTCAACCGACTTAGCTAAACGACATAGAACAAGAGCACCATCTCGCTTATAGCTCTCTTAACTTCACCGCTGAATCCAACCAGAGAAACAATTTTGTTTAGCAAGACGCCTTCTTCTGGCTGTAGATGAGAGAGTGCTCCGACAAATAGCATATTCATGGAGCTGCCACCGTCTATCAGGATTCTCTTCATTAGACAGTTTGAGACGACCATGGTGACGACTAACGCATCCTGATGAAAGGTTGATTAGCTTGCCCCTCTGAGGGAAGGGAAGCTCAATTCTTCTTTCCGACCAGCTTGTTGTCGATCGTTCTCTGAAACTTGGTTGAGTCTGCTCATCGTCACATAGTTGTTAGAATAGCCCCTCCTTATAACGCCAAATTGTAAGGGTAATTTTTGGTCGGCTTATTGTGCCACTACGGAAAGAAGAGATTCAAACAAGGAAAAGATGAAAAAGTGGTCGAAAAGTGCGGTTTTATATTGAGTATGTGAACAAAGTCGTTGAATATGTGAATGAATACAATAGAGTTTACAAAGAGAAATATTTATAGTATATCAAGGATGATGAAGGTCGAATCTCTCTTAGTTTTGTCGTAGATATCGCGTAGATTCGTGCAATATTTTGAGAATCTTGAATGTAGAAATGTTTTCTTTATTCTTGCTTTATGCAACCATCGTGGATATCTAGAAGATTAAACGGAGAATATTTCATTTTTCATTGCGGATATGCCTTTGGTCGTATAGCCGGTCTTGCCATGATCCTTGGTAGTATTTCCCTTGATATTGTTTCATTCTTTGCTTGGTTTGTTGGTTCAATCGTTGTTAGAATGCGGCTTGCTTTCTTGTTGCCGGGGATGATTTATTTTACTCCAAAAAAAAAAACATCAAAGTTCAAGATTAAACGCCACTCGATGAAACCAGAAAAGATTTGCTTTGCTTCAACGTTTACCAATGCTTTTGCATCTTTATTCGTCCTGAAGGGAGTTTGAAGTTTTTTATTTTAAAGGCGAAACAAAAAGATTTTAAAATTTTTCTCTGTTAACAAGTAGTGTCGTCAGGTTCCACGGGCCACGTGGACGTCCTATTTTGTTTTCGTCCGTGGCATTTCGTAGATATGCATCCATCAGGACTGCCATTACAACAAGCTCAGCGTTTTAAAATTTGGAAATGGGGCTAAATTAACTTATGCATTCTTTTTTATTTTGGCATATGATTAATTTATACATAATAACACACACTCTTTTTTATATTTTTTAAAAATATTTTTGGTCAACCCATTATACAAACTAGCTGTATATCCGCGTGGTGCTGCCGGATTATCTTTTTAATTATCAAAGTTTTACTTTGCAATTTTTGAAGTTACATGATTAACTTGTAGAACATATCAAAGTCTAGAGTTTTGTTTGTTTAAAAGTATTTTCGGGAAAGAATTAATCTTACATGTTGTACACATAGTAACAGAATTTTTGTTTTGTTGAAACTTAAAGATTTGTTCAGGGTTCAAGATTTTAATAAAAAATATTTTATAGAAATAGTAATCGCTCTACGCGCATGTTTGTTTTATACAATATTTCTTTTTATAAAATGTATCAACGTGTAGTTTTACCATTTTTGTTATTATCCACCTTTAAAGATTGAGTAATTAAACCTTGTAACTAACCACAATGTTGACTTAAGAAGATTTAAGATTTTCTATTTTTAGTTTGACAATTTTTTACTGCAAGAGATTCTTATGAAAAGATGGAAATATTCATTAAACATTGGAACTTCGGATAACAATGATCAAAAATTTAATGTGATTTTAGTGGGGAAGAAAAAGAACCGAAAAACATATCCTCCCTATATATTAAAATAGAAGTCTTTTTATTGATTTATGTACATGTTTCATTCATACAAGCACTCTACAATTAAATGTTATACATTGATTGGTTGATGAGATTCTATTTTATTTTTTTTTCATTTTTAATCAAACTTTTTTATGGAAACTAAATCATGAATCAAATTAAACCAATCACCAAACACTTCTAATTACACTAAACACTTTTTAGGTGGGTTACAATATTTTTTAAAAAAAAGGAAATTCTAATTATTTAGCTACATAAATTCGAATATTTATGTTATATGGAAAGTTGACTTAAAATGGTACAAAACATATAAGGAAAATTTTCAAAATCATTTATGACATTTTTTATTAAGAAAACATTTATTAATTTGCTTGTGTATTAACTTGTATAAATAATGGTGGCTGCTACACATTATGAACATAATACAATTTTGATTCAAACGGGAAACATTTGTGAAGAATCTTTGCAGAAAAATGTTTTTGATGACGAAGTATTTGTGACCAGATCGATACAAATTTTTACTGTCTGGATTTTGCCATCAAGTCAAGAAAATCGAGCTTCACATCTCCCAGAGATTGGCGGTGATGATCCTTCGGTGAGTGCCTTTAGAACTTCATAAGCTCACTATATATTTTGTTTTTGCATTTCAATGGGAAAAGTGTCAGTTTTGCAGGTAATATATGTGAGACATGGATATGAAGCTAACATTGATTCCCTTGTACAAGACACTCTTAGGCTTAGAACTTATGCCAAAGTAAAATTAACTTGAAAACTCCCCGAGATCGATTCTCGGCATCTCATTGCATTCATTAATCTTGTGGAGTCTTGTTGTTTCACTCCAATTGTTGTTTGATTGTAGGATATATGCTCGGATTCCTACGAAAAATCAAAGCCAACACAACACAGTAAGCAACATAGTAATGGTTTTACTTCTCTATTTTCTTATGACATGTTTGTTAATTGTTCATAAGGGTTAAAGAGTAGTTTTGGTTTGTGAATTGCTTTTTTTGTAGATGTTGGTGAGACAAATACAACTTCAGTTCATAAGAGATGGTCAAGACTGTTTGAGCTTAATAAAAAGTAGAAACCTCTTAATTAGTCTTTGTAGCTTCTCTTTTCAATTTATTATTCAAAGTTTGATAGTGATTTTGATACTGTTCATATTCAAATATATACAACCACACGAGAACATTGATTCGGAGCAAGAAATGTATGCTTTATTATGCAATTTCGGTTTAATCAAATGGATTCTAGCGGAGTCGAGTTAATGAATTTTAATGCAACATCATCTGTTTAACAAATAACAAACAAATCCACAAAAAGTTACTTTTGGGCTTGTTTATATTATACTAGGTGAATATCCGCGCATATATATGACAGGTTTCTTTCTAACAATTTAACTAACAATTTATTCATCATTGCTTTGATCAACGTTTCTTTCTCGCAACAACTTGCTTGATGATATTTTCCTCTCTTGAGTAACTATTATACAATTTTTTAACTGCTTCCAAATCCAAAGTCATTATAGCATTAGTTTCTTTGTGAGACTTTTGCCAAAATAGTTTCATTTTATGTATTTTGTCGACTTAAAGTATGCCACTGTCATGTGTAGATTATATATTTCTATTATAAAATGCAAATTTTTAAAGTATGAAACATCCTACTATATATTATACGAGAGTGAATTAAGTGAATTTTATCCACGTGTCCTTTAAGCGTAAGTTTCAAAATTAAATGTTATACTCTGACAGGTTGATGAGTTTTACTTTTTCTGATTTTTAATTTATTTTAATCGATCCTAAAAATTAAATAATAAAACAAAAACACAATTAAGTTAATTTTCAAACAAAATCTTACTATAAAAATAAATCCCGATATTTATTACAAATCTTTTACCAAACACACAATAGTAAAATGAAATTATCATTAATATACCTCTATTTAATAAATGTTCACGATTTTGCATTCCGAATTATAAATTTTTTAAGAAAATAACAACAACTCATCTTAACTAAATAAAAATAAAAATAAATTATAATAACTCATCTTCCCTAACATGAAAGTAAATAATCCAATAATATAAATGAATATAAAATCATAGTAATTTTTTTAAAGAAAATAACAACAATTCATCGTATCTAAAATAAAAATAAAAATAAAAATAAATTACAATTCCATAACATGAAAGCAAAAATAATTAATCCAATAATATAAATGGATATAGAATTATAGTAACTGGATATATAGTCAAATAATAATTACTATTACAAATTATTAATAATAATTATTTAAATATTTAAATGAATTGTTATTATTAATAAATAAAATGAATTGATCGTTAGTAATAAGGGAAACTCTCTCTCTCTCGAACGAAACGGCGATGCAGAAGACGACTCGAGCCTAGGGTTTAGCTCACCGTTAATGGCGGCAGCGAATGTCATCGGCAACGCAATGGTTTGGGAACTCGGGTGGTGATTGGGATCATGAGGAGTTTCGGATATGGAAGATCAACATGGGTACAACTTTAGAGAAAGAAATGGATCCCCAAGTTTTTTGGTCGGCAAACAAATTATGGAAGGGGATGATAGGTTTGAATCGTGTGTCAAGGCGACATTTTCTCTATGGAGGTGTTTGTTCAAAATGGATCTACAGCTTGAGGATGTAAGATTTGTGGGGTTTTTTGTGGTTGTCGGAAAGTGAGGATGGATGGTATGAGGGAAGAAGATGGGATGTCGATGGTTCTTGGTGGAAGGACTCGATATCAGATCTGGTTCTTCAGGTTTCAGATGGCGTCGACTCGATGGGGTATCACGAGATCTCTTCACAGGCGAAGCTGCTCTGTCGACCTGGTGAGGGCTTAGCCAAAGGGAGGCATAGGGCTTCGTTGCGTTCAGACGGGATCATCATGATTGGCCTCTCATGTCGCTTAAGGTGATTTTGGTTGGGAATCGAGGGTCACAACCAAGGTTGTGCCGTTCTGGCTTGGTCAAGGAACGATGGGGATGAAGAATATCTTTCACGATCGCGATGGATTTGGACAAGGAGGGATTCGAGGCTATGTCAGGGATCTGATTGGAAATTGAAGAGGGAATGGTGTGAGATCGTTTCCTGTTTCTTTCGAGATCTTAATTTGGGACGAGCCTTGAAATTCTGTCAAGGCTTAGCGGTTTTAAGGATGTATCGCCGACAAGGGATCTCCGGTCATGCTGGTGTGTGTTTCGATGATGACGGGAGCTCGAGATTTGGGAAGTTGTTTTCGAAACGTTCAGGGCTGGGGTATGTTCTGGTCAGTTCCGGTGCAATCGATATGGCTTCGAAGCTGGGATCTAAGGTTTGTCGAGGAGGCTGGAGAAATGAGCATTCTCTATGGTTAAGGGCAGTGATGATCTCTGGTTTATGGCGAGAACTACCCTTGAGGGAAGGCTGGATCTTCATTGCGAAGAACGGGCTTATTCAAGGCGATGGTGTGAGTTTCAGTATGAAATTGATGATGAGATTCAATTTGGACAAGGAGATTCGGGTTATGGAAAGGGATGAGAAACGGTGGCTATGGTGCTTGTGGATTATAGAGATGATGAAGTTTTAATGGAGGATGAGGCATCTGCTGGTGGCTTTGTGGCTTATATCTTGCGGGGTTCATCACGACAAATGGCATATCCATAGCCATCGTAGGCTGCAGCTGATCTTCCTACTGTGTCTTTTATTCTCAGAAGATTGGCAACGACGGTTTCTGGTAAGAGCCTTGTTCCATTTATACTATCAAAGTTTATCTCCGATGCTATTTGAATTCTCACTGATGATGGTGGAAAAAGGACGTGTTGTCGGCAATAGATACACAAGATGGAGTAAGGTTTTTCGTTGGCTTAACTTGGTTGTTATCTATGGTATATTGGTCAACCGTATTTCAATGGGGCTTATGGAGAATCGACAAGGGTCTGATGTCCAGGACTTTCCACAGGGGTTTGGTTTTTTTAATTTGGTCTCTCAAGGATTTGTTCGCCACTTATCGTATGCGGAGGGAGAGATAAGGTTCTGGTTTTCGTGGGGAGATATGGTTTTCCTTTGAAGGAAAGGAGATTCTAATCAACTGGGTCTTGGTCTTCAAGTATAAATATAGCCATACGGTGAACAACGTCTATGGATTTAGTATGATTAAAAGATTGGAGATTGAGGCATCTAGTATTTTAGGTATGAAGGGGGTAAATACGGAGTTTAAAAGAGACACAAGGGGCACGATGCTGCTCAACACTTTTAAGAAAGGGATGGTGGATCCCCTGAAACCACCGGCTCATCCATGAAGATTCTGAGCTCGAACTGTCAAGGTTTAGGAGGAGATTTGACACCTGACACACAGAGAGATCTCTAGAATAAATTTAGGCATGATATTGTATTTTTATCATAGACTAAACAATCTTCTTTTTATTTAAGAAGTTTAAGGTTTAGTTTGGATTTAATAATTTGGACATTGTAGAACCGATTGGTCTAAGTGGTGGTTTTGCTATCTTTTATAATAATGAAATAAAACTTGATGTTTTGTTTTCCAGTAGTCGCATTATTGATGTTAATGTTTCGTTCTATGGTTTTATAATTTCAATTTATTTTGTTTACGGTGAACTAGTTGCTGCAAATAGGTGTATTGTTTGGGACAAACTAATGGACATAGGGGCAAATAGATCAAATGTTTGGTTGATAATAGGTGATCTTAATGAGTTAACCGGGAACCATGAGAAAAAGGGGATAAAATGAGATTCGCGGCCTCTTTCGTCCCTTTTAATCATATGCTAAGACACTGCGGAATGACAGAATTCCCGTGTGCAGGTGACCGGTTATCATGGAAAGGAACGCGAAATAAACAAAATGTCTGGTGTAAACTGGATAGAGTAGTTGGAAACGAGGAGTAGCATAATGTTTTTGATCATTCAAAGGAGGAATATTTAGCGAGAATATGTTCATACCACCGCCCAATACTGCTAAAATCTAACTATAAAGCGGAAAGGTATTATAAGAATTTCCGTTTTGATAAGAGATGGATATGGAAGGAAGGGTTAGCAGAGGCCACTGAGAGTGGCTGGAACCGTACAAGGAACTTTAGGATCCCATCATTTGTGGACAAAATTCATAATTGTCGGAATTCAATTTTCTGGTGGAGAAAAAACAATGTCCCGCCAGGAAAAGAGAGGATTGACTCATTGACAAACAAGATAGAGGAAACTTAATATGATGACTTTGTATCTTTGGAAATCATTGTGGATATTAAAAGGAAGTTTCAAGAATTTTATAGAGATGAGGAAATCTTTTGGAAACAAAAGAGAGCTAAAGAAGGGTGACAGAAATACAACATTTTTCCACGCTACAACTAAGCAAAGGAAAGAAAGGAACCGGATCACGGGATTATTTAATTCACAAGGGGCATGGGAAGAATCTCTGGAAGGGATGGAAGACGTAGCAGTTGAGTATTTTAATGATTTATTCAAACCTACGAGGACGGGAGACTTCACTCAGATCCTTAAGAATGTCAAATTCGTTATCTCAGATACCATGAACCAAAATTTAACTAGGGATATTACGGAAACGGAAGTCAGGTCAGCGCTTTTTGCCATGCATCCTGAAAAAGCGTTAGGGTCCGATGGGATGACAGCTCTATTTTTCCAAAGGTATTGGGGGACTATGAAGGACAATATAGTCAAGATGGTCTGGGATTTCTATAGAACTGGGCAATTTGACGCACATTTGAATGTAACCAATATTTGTCTTATACCAAAGACGGATCAGCCTAAGAGAATGACAGAGTTGAGGTTAATCAGTTTATGTAATGTGGCTTACAAAATTATTTCAAAAATTTTATGTCTGCGGTTGAAAAAAATACTTCCCAGAGTCATTTCGGAAACACAGTCAGCTTTTGCTTCCAGAAGGTTGATTATAGATAATATTTTGATTGCCCAGGAAATGTTTCATGGTCTACGTACCAATTGAAGGTATCGTCATGAGTTAATCATATCGTCATGTAAACACATAGTAAATTTACAGATTGTTTCATGTTATGCGTACACATAGTAAATTTACATAGTAAATTTACAGAGTTAATCAACTCTGCTGAGGAAAAAATTAATCATATCTTTTTTGCGTGCGACTCGGTTAGACACATTTGGAACTTTTGGAAGGATCCTGAAAAGCTAGAGGCTTTTCCAACCACCTCAGTTTATAAAAATATTGATTATCTTTTTTTGTGTGACCCTTTGAGGCATCAAGATAGGGATCGATACGACCTTTTCCCATGGATATTATGGTTAATATTGAAAGCTAGAAATAAAAAAGTTTTCCAAGAGGTACAATTGGACATAGATGAGATCATAAAGGATGCAGAGACAAATTGTCTAGCCTGGAAAGAAGCACAAACCTTGGCCCCTCCAGAAGAGGAACAATTAGCTGTGGAGCAAACAGTTTCTGATGGTTTATTTTGCCAGGTAGATGGCTCGTGGAAACATTCAGATCCCACCTCTAGACTATGATGGATTTGTAAAGACAGAGATAACAAAGTAATCCTCATGGGGGAAAAATGCCAGCAACGGAGTCTTTCATCACTCCATTCAGAGATGAAGGCTTTATCATGAGCGATGTCAGAGCTGCACGAACGCAGAATAAATTGCCAGACATTCCAAATGAACTGCGCAGAAATCATTAATATTATCCAAGATCCTCACGGATGGCCAACCTTTTTTACGTTACTCCAAGATCACCAGCTCTTTCCAGGACATTATCCAGGTTTCAGCTGACACTCAGTCCGTGTGTGATGAATACACAAGTAGATAGCCTAGCTCGACGATCCCGTATCTTTTTTCCGTGATTATTGTTTTATACACTCTTCTTCTCCGAATTGGCTACCCAATTTGGGAGACAATTTCTAACTAATGTGTGGTTGGAAAAAAATGAATTGTTATAAAAATGCAAATGAGTTTTGAAACTAAGATTGTATGGTGCCAAAATAATTATAAAAATGATTAATTTATTAAGTTACCAACGAGTATTTATACGGTACCAAAATAATTATAAAAAGTACTAAGTATAATTGTGGCTACATAATTATATTTATGGACTTCCATTTTAAACATTATATACTTATATGGTACTAAATAATTATAGTAAGTATTAAGTATAATTGTGGTCACATACATACACGCTCATAGTCTTTTTCCTTATATAAAATTCATATGTTTTGAAATCTTTACAATTTAAAAATATTTAATATATTTTTATCAATTCAAGACGTTTAAAATGGAACTTTAATATTTAAAATATCAGTATTTTTGTGAAAATTTTGATAGATATAAAGGATATTTATAGAAATTTATATTGATTGTGTATTAAATATTTTTTAAAGGATAATCAATCTTGAGCTACACGTTTTTAAAATCTTAAATTTATGTGTATATTTCAAAAATTTACTATGTGTTTTTAAATGTTTTTGTTGCATGAAGTTTTGTTGTGGTTCACAATAGTTTTCGAGGAATGTGGAAAGAGTATATCAAAAGAATAACTAAAAGTTTATGTCTAGAAAAATAAACAGTAGCAATGTTAAATAAAATAAAAATTTGCTCTGCTTTGTCTTTTGACATTACAGTTAACAAGTTTTTATTGAAAGTTAAGTTAATAAAATATTTGAACGTTGTCATCCATAGACATAGTGTATTGCATAAGACGAATAAAAAGTATGTATGTCAAATAAGTTTGTCTGAAAGCATCTACAAGATGACCCTCTTTTCAGCTGGTAAACTACATCTTTTCTAATTTATAATATTTGGTAATGCTTCAGTAACTGTCAACGACTCACAAATCATTTAACTCGATTTATAGATGTCTAAGCTCTATGAAATTGTGCCTCCTATTTTAAACGAACTAGAAAAGGTATTTTTAAAATCATCACTACCAAAAGTGATCACTCTCTATTGATTATATGAGTCTTGAAATTCTAGTTACTGGTCAAGAACCAATGGCTTAATGTTGATGCTCACAAAGGTGTGGTGTTAAATTTTGTATGACCACAAACCAAAAATATGATTATGTTTTTGGGATATAAGATTGTTAAATGAACATTAACCACACCAAAAAAAATTATTTAAAAAATTTTAAAACAGAAATATTGACTATTTAGTATTATATTTAACATATTAGGATCCAATAAGACTGTTTAAATTTATTAGTTTTCTCGATAAACAAGATTATTATATATTTACATAAATATATTAGTATGATAGCTGATATTATTTTTGAAATATTCATAATTTTATAAATTTTGTATTGAAAGTTTCAGAAACATATGAATATCTATGAGTGGGAAAAAACACTCAGAACTGAAAAACCTAATTGAAAGTATAAATGCTAAATATCTAAATAGATCATATACTCTTAAAATCGAAGAACCGAAATTGAACTGAGAACTGAACGATGACCCAAAATATTCAACAATAAAATTATAAATTGATAGTATATGCTATATTTATATCCAAAATAACAAAAGTATTTGAACATTTAACTATTTTAATTATATTTATAAAAATTAAATTACTTTTTACACAATTAAATATAGAAATTTCATTAAATTTAATCAATTTAATTTTTATTTTGGGTAACTTGGAGAAATACATGAATTTAAATATAGTTCGATTTCATAATGGTTCCTGAATTTAGGAACAGAATCGAACTAGAATCGGAAGAACCTAATCAGAACAGAACCGAATTTTTAAAATACTAAAATGATTCCTAAACCTAACTATTCTAATATTCGAGGAACCAAACCGAAATCAAATTAAGTACCTGAACGTCCATCCATATGAGCATCTATAAGATTATAAGTAACATGATTTAAATAAATTTTTGATGCGCGTAAATTCTGCTATCAAATAACGTTATTTTGTCCTAAAATTCTCATGTCCGCACTGGATGCGGACCATTACCTAGTATTAATTTAATTGAATAAACAAAAAAAGATATGTCAAATTAAAAGGTTCCGATTGGCTTCTGTAATATAAAAAAACTTATGTGTCATCCTCCGACAGACTACTTGTGTTATTATAGGAACAAGTGCTGGTATGACCTTCGAAACAAAAAAAAAGTGCTACTTTAAACTTGTTTTAAAAACTAATAAAATTTAGATTTATTTTTAACTAAAAAAGTGGTCGATTACATATTTATTCTTCATGAAATCAAGATATTACATGATCTAGCCAGATAAATTCGGATCACTCACCCAAATCTATCTTTTAACAGTTCATCCACCAACTTAATTAAAAAACATTCTTTTTCTTTTATTTTTTTCCTTTTTTCTCTCACAACTCTCGATCTTTTCTTCTTCTACTCTTTCTTCTTCAACACCTTTACTCCATTTTCTTCATTCCTTTCCCAACCCATCAAAATCAGATTTCTGGATCTAAAATCCCCAAATAAAATTGCAAAACTTCTTCAAATCTCTATGAATCAGATTCATATCATTGCAATCGCAGAGCTTTCTTCGACAAATCTCTCACTCTCCGTCGTGCAGCAAGCTATAGATACAATCATCGTTCACATCGCTCGTTCAGTGTGCCCTCACACGCCGCCTCGAACCGACTATAAGTCTCGTTTGCCTGTTGATTATACTTCGTGGACTTGGAAGGATTACAACTTTTTGAGATATGTAATTGTGGCAATCACTACAAGAAAACAGACAGGTAGAGACGGAAATATTCGTCTCTAAT
>OVAN01005321.1:0-23752 GCA_900406275.1 Anastatica hierochuntica | reverse complement strand
TTCTGTAAGGCTGAGGCGTCACAAGGGCAGGTTATTTTGGATATTCTACATAAGTATGGGGAAGCATCTGAACAAGTCATAAATTTTGATAAGTCGTCGATTATGTTTGGTCAGAATGTACCTGACCAGACCAAAGCTTTGTTGAAAACCATGATGGGTATTTCGCGGGAAGGGGGTATGGGTAATTATCTTAGAATACCGGAAAGTTTAGGTGGCGCTAAAAGTCAGATTTTTAACTTTGTCAAGGAGAGGCTAGGAGATAGAGTTAATGGATGGTCATCTAAATTTCTATCCAAAGGGGGTAAGGAGATTCTGATCAAATCAGTTGCGCTCACGTTGCCCAATTATGTCATGTCATGTTTTAAGCTTCCCCAGGGATTAATCTCAAAGTTAACTACTGCGATTTCCAATTTCTGGTGGAGTTCCAATGGATGTAACCGCGGTCTCCATTGGGTTGCATGGGACAAACTTTGTATTCCGAAAGAAGTTGGAGGTTTGGGCTTCAAATCTTTGGAGGATTTCAATACGGCCCTATTGGCCAAACAATTATGGCGCCTAATCCAATTCCCAGGCTCACTGGTTGCACGAGTTCTACGGGGTCGGTACTTCAGGAATGCCCACCCTTTATCGGCTAAGAAACCAAATCTACCATCTTTTGGTTGGAGGAGTATCCTCTCATCCCAAGCACTGCTAAAACGAGGGGTCAGGATACGGATTGGTTCTGGGATTAATACCTCCGTGTTGTCGGACCCTTGGATACCAGATGTAAACCCTAGACCGGCAAGAGGTCGGGGTCGTGATTGGCATCCTCGGTTACAAGTTCAACACTTGATTGACCATCGGACAAGGGAGTGGCATTTGCCAATCTTATATGAATTTATGGAGCCTGAGGATATAGGTCTTATTAGAGGTATCCAACCTAGTCGGAACACAATTCCTGATGGATTGGTTTGGCATTTCACAAAATCTGGCCAATACACGGTAAAATCGGGATATAAGATTCTCAATTCTTTGGAGGTATCTCGGATTAATAATCATGGTTGGGGACCGGGTTTGGAGGCGTTAAGGGCCTTCGCCTGGAAATTACGATGCCCACTGAAAATTCAGCATTTCCTCTGGCAGATGATTACTGGGAGTTTAACGGTTACGACATGCATTGTTCATAAGGGGGTCACCTGTGATACTGTCTGTCAGCGGTGCGGCCACGCTGAGGAGACCATTAATCATGTTTTCTTTGAATGTGATGCGATCAACCAAGTCTGGAATCTGTGTCGCGATCCGACAACTCCGGGGGATTTTCCAACGGCTTCTTTATATACCAATATGGATCACCTTTTCTGGCGGCTTCCCCAATGTTCTAAGGAGGGGATGGGTGAACTTTACCCCTGGGTCTTATGGTTAATTTGGAAAGCACGAAACCAAATGGTCTTCCAAGGAATTCAAATTTCGGTCGATGAGATTCTCCGGAATGCTGAGACAGAATTATTAGCTTGGGTAGATGCACAGACACATCCATTTATGGTGGAAGATCATGAGGCTACGACAAGTATACGGTTAGTTGGGAATCGTTGTCGTATTGATGGTTCGTGGAAACAGTCGGATTCTTTTACTGGATTAGGGTGGATTTGCCAAGATAGTGAAGGTTCGTTATTATTAGTTGGCGCAAAAGGTCTGCGGCGTAGTCTTTCAACTTTGCATTCAAAAATGGAAGCGCTGGTGTGGGCTATGTAAGAGCTTATTACAAGAGGGATTGACTGCCAACTCTTTGAGACGGATTGTGCCAAGCTCCTCTCGATCCTCCAGAACTCGGATGACTGGCCAGCTTTCTACACTTACATCCAAGATTTCCAGCGTCTTCGGGAGCATTTCCCAGGGTTTTCAATATTAAAGATCTCGCGTACAGCGAACACACAAGTGGATAGTCTAGCTCGAGGTTCTCGTCTTCTTCGTAGTGATTTTATTTATGTAGATTCCTCTTTTCCGAGTTGGGTAACCAATCCGGGAATGACTTTCTGATTTAGTGTTTGGTTGACAAAAAAAACAAAAAAAAAAAACAAAAATTCTTGAGTCTCTAAAGTTCCGCCTAACTACTATAGTCGTCACCGTTGCGAAGTAAGTTACCCATATTTGATTCTCCTAATTGAGAAGAGTTCATCCCAAGAAGAGTCGTAAAATTTGTCCCATGTGCCTTAAACCTTGTTCAGTTCTCACCAATATTTTGTGAGAAACCATAATCAACAATATCACAATCATTTCCTACTTGATGATTAATATCAAACCCTGTTTTTTGTTGGTTTCTCTTCTCGCTGCAAACATTTGAACCTACTTGTTGGCAATTTTCCGTAACGATACTCGTGAATGGTTGATTGACGTGAATGCACTGATTCCCAAATCTATCAACTCCAAGCAAAACCTCTAGATATTTTATCTTAAGTTCTTCACTTTCAAACTTTATAAAAGCTTCACGAATATCAGCATCATCTTTTAGTAGTTTGTTTGATGCCCACCAAAATTCTCCAAGTTGTTCAATTGGCAACTTTTCATGGATTGTTGTTGCATCACCATATGATAGTTTTTTAATCTTGCGCGTCCGTAATTCTTCTAGTAAATCTTTACGACTATCGATCACACGTTTGAACCCACTTTCAACGTGCACTTCAAAATTAGTTTTTTTCTCGGGGGACGAATGGTAGATGTTCTCCTATTTGATCGTTGGGGTACACTATTAGTTAATTCAACCAAGTTAGTCACATCTAAACTTGGTTGTGTCCTTTGAACTTCCTGAGTTTGGGTTTGTGTCTCTCTTAAATGTGTGGAATAGGTAAACGGAGAATACCGTTCGTCTTGCTCAACATCAGGTTCACCATATATTTGATCCAACAAATCTTTGAATGGTAAAGGTTTCTTTTGTAAAATTCGAACGAATTTTCCAGCTTTCCCATATTCCTATAGATAAAAACAAAACATCAACATAAGTTTTGTTCATGTTTGAAATATTATTTTGTATAATAAAAGAAAAAACAACTCACTACAACACGGTCGATCCACCAAGATGAAGGCATTATTATTTGTCCAGTCGTTGGATCATTTGAAACACCAATACGATTAATCAACTGATTATTTGTTTGCCAAAGTATACTCAAATAAGCGATTCGATTTTTTATCTCAGGATCCCAACACACGTTTTTGTCTCCGGTCAACTCAAATAATTCGCTTTCAACTCTTTTTCGGGTAGCAGCACTCGGGAGCCTACTAAAATAGTCATCTGCTTTTAACTCGACAATAACGAGTTCAAGCATAATTTGACAATCCTTATCCTTCCAAGTATACTAAAATACATGTTTTCAAAATTCAATTTTTGTCTTAATAATAAATTTCATCACAGTTGTTTATTTAAAAAGAAAAAAAATCATTTACCGAGCCTTCACGTTCTTCTTCATCATCCACTTCGACGTCATCGGTAGATATGAACTCGTTTCTTGAGCGTCGAGAACTTGTCATGATCATAAGTCATAGATAGATATTAAAACAAGAAATCTGGAAATTTCTAAACACACCAGAGAAGTGTAGACTTTATACCTTTATGTTTCTTCTTGTGCAGCGATAGTTGAAATCGTGTTTCTTGTGTTCACGCTTCTATGCAAGTTTCTTATATATATATTATGATAAGCTTAAACTTCTTTTTTCTTTTCTTTATCTATTTGGCGAGTTTATCATATGTGACGAGTTTGTTTTCTGCACAAGATTCCAAATTATCTTTTTATTTTTTAACTATAATTTTTTTAATTAGTTAATTTTCATTTGTTCCTCATCAATTTTTAAGAGGAAGTTTTTTGTTCGTTGATTCCACAATATCTAGGAATATATAAGATTGAAGTAGGACCCACGCATTTAAAATTTGACAAATAATTCCTCTTGACTAGTATACATTTTGATGAAAAAGGTTTTCCTCTTCATTCTTTTCCTAAAACAAGGTCACCAGTTGAAATCTAGATTTATGGAATCAAAAAGTTTTATGAAAGAAATTCTCATCTGGTCATTATATGAGTTTTTAAGGATAATCTAGATTAATAAAATAAAAATCTTTATGAAAGATAGTCTAAATTCATGGAATCAATAGTTAAGATGTTTTTTTTTCTTTTTTCAGTAAATTTAATATAATTAATAATCTACTATTATTAAAAAGAAAAGTCTTTATATATAAATACATTTATGTTATAGTTTGCAATTTAATATTTGAAATTTATAGCTATTTAACATCTAAACCTATAATAACAAAGATTTAATAAATATAATGTTAAAAACAATTTTGGTAAATAAGAGAGATTTAAGAAAAAATGTAAATCTTAGTTAATTAGAGAAATTAAATTTTAATGGTTTAGAAATTTTGGAATTAGTTGACAAAAAATGGAAATCTAAACATTAGTCATTTTCATTTTTATATAAGAAAAAGAAAATTTTAATAATTTTTTAATATAAATATAAGTTTTTTATCAAAAAATATAAATGTAAGTTATCATATGAAAAGAAAACTTAGTTTATATAGAAATATGGATGCTCATGGCAAATTCTGTTATAATGTTATGTATAAATATGTTACATAAACGTTTATATGTTATATTTTGTGATTAGTTATGTTTTGTATATATATGTACATAAAAATAAGACTATGAAAATATATTAAAAAATTAATATAAAATTTCAGTTCTATATATGTAAAACATTACGAAAATAAATAAATTAAATATGAAATATGAAACTATATACAAATAAATATAAAGTGGAACAAAAATAAATGATTATTAATGGCATTACATGTAATTACTCAAGTAAAATAAACTCATTTCTAAATCATTGTTACCTCAGCATGGTTAGGGATGTCAAGTGGACCTTGTGCCCAAATGTCTACCAAATCCAAATTAAATTGGACATATTTTGGTTAAGTCCAGTTGGTTTGCAGTTCAGATGGAACAAACCCATTTGGTAATGGGCCAAAATGGATAAATCTATTTGGTCATGGGGCGACCAATAAGCATTAATAACTAGGGTTTACGTTTTTCAAAAGGATGCAAAAATATCAGTAAAAATATCTAAATTTTTCTAAAGTACTCAAAAATATTTTAATAAATCCAAAAATAAATAAAATACGATAATATTTGAAATACAAGGAAAAATACATAATTACATTTTGGCGGAAAAACACACAAAATTACGTTTTTCTCTTTTTTGCGAAAATGGCGGAAAAACTCGAAATCTCGTTTTTAGCGAGAAAATGTGGAATCTCATTTTTGGCCGAAAAATGCGATTACGCATTTTTCTGCAGAAAACACTGAGTCTCGTTTTGATAGAATTTTGTTTTTGGCCGAAAACGCGGAAAAACCCAAAATCCCGTTTTTAGAAGTTTGTGTTTCAATGCCGAGGACCATGTTTTCTGGTGTTTGTATCGTTTTCTTCTATAAAGATGAGATTCAAAACTATTTTGTGTGTTGTCCGTACTTCAAATTGACAAAGCATACTCTAAGTATGGAGTCATGGCCTTTATTAACCACTTATAGAGCAATCGCTACCAAGCCTTGTGCGGTGAGGGCATATGGTTTGAGGAGTTGACCATACAATTCTAATATGCTTTGGCACGGTTCTGTCGGAAGTAATCAGATTTGGGTGACCATCGGATCCATCATATCGACGTGTTCCTTGGTATATAAAGATCCGGTTGTTGAATGCCGAAGAGATTTTTGGGGTAGCGTAACCCGAACTTCTACTATTAAATTTGGTGCTTGGTTCACCTTTGGCCGTAGATGCCTTCTTCTAGTCGCGACTCCTTGTGGTATGTTTAGATACCGAGCGGACATGATTCTGCTGTTAGGCCATATATGCCTCTCTCTAGTTATGACTCTTTATGGTATGATTAAATATCGAGTCGATAATATGTTATCCATAGGCCATAGTTGTCATGGTCTGTCAAAACTAGCAACAACTACTCTTTCGGCCAGCTGCTTTGTTAAGAAAAACGCCGTGATACTTTTCCGGTTAACTGATCAAACCTCTGGAGCTATCAAGATAAAGAATAGAATGTTGTTCTCTGCCCAGCCCTCTCGTCTTTCAGAGATCTTTTCCCTCAACCTTGACACCGATTCACGCCGGACTTTGTTTGGCAAAGAATTTGTTAGTCAATGGTTAAGGGCCGCGAGAGTTCTCTCTCGTCCTATTCGTGACCACCCTTTTCAGGGGCTATCGGCGCAAGCATGGAATTTTAAAACCACGGAGATCCTCATGTCTCAACGGTGGCAATGATGTGTTTATTGGTTGGAATGAAGCTCTCGACTATTCTCTTGCAGTTTTGTTGGAGATCTTAACTGTTTAACATTATCCTTCTTGGCAGATGTAATGTTTAATGTCCGTGTTTTTCGATTTATTCGTATTTCGATAACACGTTTCTTTTCTTTTACCCTTGTAAGACCAGCGAGTCTCTTCGGGTTCTCCCTAGCGGAGAATCTTGTACCGCTTATTTAATGAAAAGGGTTCCGGCGAAAAAAAAAAAAAAAAAAGTTAGTTGATACATATTGCCATGCAAATACATATGCGATAATGCGGTGACCTATATTTGAAGTAGCTATTTATCATTTTTTCCTAGAAAAAAGCCTAGCTCTGGACGACAATACTCATTCTGGCTAATCGATTTATTTGAAAAATGGAAAACACTTGGAGAGGGACTACAAAGAAATGGGCCATTGGCCCATTTGTCCGAGCAACCAGACTCAACTCGTTAACACTCCGAGTCATTGACTCAGTATCCTCTCATAACGAATTTGATCTCTGATGAAAGCTGAAGCCACGACGAATCGCGAATGGATGCGATCAAACCACTTCCTCGGGTATCGAGCTTCTCCCCTTCGGTCTTCAGCTTTCTCGATGACAGGTTCAGAGACGCCACGGATCTCTCCCAGTCTCCCGGTCTGGTCACCGAGTTGCAGACTGAGATTTCGGAATTGGATCAGAGATTAGCCGGACTTAATCGCCAGCTCGAGTCCGGTATTGCCTCTTACGCTTCGTTCTCGGATCGCGTCGGTGGTTTATTATGCGGGGTTAATACCAAGTTGGCTGATCTCGCTTCTTCTACTTGCGTTCTGCGCTCCGCCTCTGGTTCGTATGATTTCATCACGATTTTATTCGATTCAGATTATAGTTGGGTGTTGTTGAAATGCTGGCAAAATTGTGGCGTTTGTAAGGTACATTTTCGATAAATTTTGAGAATTGGTAATCTTTCTTGTTCATTCAGATGGCAGTAAGGAGGAGGATGTAGCTGGGGAGGAGCTTCCATCACTGGCTAAAGAAGTAGCACAAGTTGAGTCTGTGCGAGCTTATGCTGGTCAGTTTGTTTCTTATGTTATGATTTGGTGTTCTTGATCGGTCTGTTACCCCAAACTTTGAATTACAATCTTCCTTCTTAGTTTGGTCACTGTAATGTTCTTTTTTTCCCCCTCTAGTTTCAACCTTTCAAGATGTTTTATTTATGTTTCAGAGACTGCCCTAAAACTTGACACTCTAGTGGGTGATATAGAGGATGCTGTGATGTCTTCCTTGAATAAAAACTTGAAATCATCACTGTCAAGCAGTTTTGAAGTAAGCACAATTGTCTCCAGCTTCAGTTTTTATATATATATATATATATAATATTAGACTGTATGTACACGTATCAATGTCCTAGATTTTACTGACCTCAGGAAGTGCGCCTACATGCTATCAAAACGCTTAAAACGACAGAAGAAATACTAAGTTCTGTGGCAAGGAGACATCCTCGGTGGGCTCGTCTTGTTTCTGCAGTTGATCACAGAGTAGATAGAGCTTTAGCCATGCTGAGACCTCAAGCAATTGCTGACTACAGAACGCTGCTTACTTCTCTTGGATGGCCACCTCAGCTTTCTACCCTAACTTCACCAAGCCTCGATTCAAAGTCAGACAATGTCCAAAATCCGCTTTTCAACATGGAAGGGAACCTCAAGAGTCAATACTGTGGGAATTTTCATGCCTTGTGCAGCCTGCAGGGGTTGCAGTTGCAAAGAAAGTCGCGGCAGCTTGGGAGCCACAAGGGTGAAACTATTCTTTTCCACCAGCCACTATGGGCTATTGAAGAGCTTGTCAACCCTCTGACAGTTGCATCTCAACGGCATTTCTCAAAGTGGAGCGAAAAGCCCGAATTCATTTTTGCCCTTGTATATAAAATCACAAGGGACTATGTGGACTCCATGGATGAGTTATTACAACCGCTAGTTGATGAAGCAAAACTAGGTGGGTACAGTTGCCGTGAAGAGTGGGTTTCTGCTATGGTAAGCTCGCTTTCTCTGTACTTGGTGAAAGAGATATTCCCTATATATGTTGGTCAGCTAAACGAGGCAAGCGAAACTGATATTCGTTCTGACGCCAAGGTCTCCTGGCTCCATTTAATTGACCTGATGATCTCTTTTGATAAGCGAGTTCAGTCACTGGTATCACAATCAGGAATACTTTCGCTTCAAGAAGATGAGAATCTTCTAAGAATTTCGTCCCTCTCGGTTTTCTGTGACAGACCTGACTGGCTCGATTTATGGGCAGAGATAGAGCTAGATGAGAGGCTTGTCAAATTCAAGGCGGAGATGGATAGTGACAGAAATTGGACAGTGAAAGTCCAAGACGAACTCACCTCTGCTTCCAATGTCTACAGACCACCAATTGTTACCAGCTTCTTTCTCCAGCACTTATCATCATTAATCGAACGATCCAAATCAGTACCAGCCATTTATTTGAGGGCAAGGTTCTTGAGACTGGCAGCGTCACCAATAATTCAGAAGTTCTTGGATAGCCTCCTTCTCAGGTGTCAAGAAGCCGAAGGACTAACTGCTTTAACCGAAAATAACGATCTTATTAAGGTCTCGAACTCTATCAATGCTGGTCACTACATTGAATCTGTCTTAGAAGAATGGTCTGAGGATGTTTTTTTCCTTGAAATGGGAACTGGACAGCAAAATCCACAGGAAGTTAGTGGACCAGAGAACTTTACAGAACCTTCTGAAGGTATTTTTGGAGAAGAATTTGATAAGTTGGAGAAGTTCCGGCTAGAGTGGATTAGCAAGTTGTCCGTGGTGGTTTTGAGAGGCTTTGATGCTCGAACTAGAGACTACATAAAAAACAGAAAGCAATGGCAGGAGAGGAGAGACAAAGAATGGACGGTATCAAGGGCACTAGTTGGGGCTCTAGATTATTTACAAGGGAAAACGTCGATAATAGAAGAAAATCTAAACAAAACAGACTTTACAGCTATGTGGAGGAGTCTAGCCTCAGAGATAGACAGGTTGTTCTTCAACAGCATTTTGATGGCGAACGTGAAGTTTTCGGATGACGGAGTCGAAAGGTTTAAAGAGGACATGGAAGTTCTGTATGGAGTTTTCAGGGCGTGGTGCGTTAGACCAGAAGGCTTCTTCCCTAAACTAAGTGAGGGGCTTACGCTGCTGAAGATGAAGGAGAAGCAAGTGAAGGACGGTCTGAGCAAAGGCGGGAAGTGGTTACGTGAGAATGGAGTTCGCTATTTGAGCGAAGCCGAAGCCAAGAAGGTGGCTAAGAGTAGAGTTTTCTCTTAGTTCAACCTCTTTCAGGAAATCCACATCCCGTTGATGTCCTCGGAGAGTCAAGACTAAGAAGGTACATTCAGATATGTGTTGCACAGATGCACACAATACGGATACGCGAGATCAATTCATTTATTTGTGGACCTAGTAGTTGTAGGTTTTTGTAACAAAACTAAGCTTTCTGATGGAAGCTCATACTAAGTTTCATTTAAGTCCCCTTTAACAGATGAAACTTTGAAGAGAAAGTTGTGGTTAACAACCATTGTTCGTCACTCTGAGAAAACTTAATCAGGAAGTTTCGTCTACTTGGGATTATTAGTAGTAACAGCTTAGGCTCGAGTCTTTTGTAAATCTAGTTGTTGTCTGTCTCCTTCTTCTTCAGCTTCAATCATAGGGACTTGAGTACTCTTGAGTGTCTTCTAGAATAGATTCATTTGCATCGACCGCATACAGTATCTTTGTCACTGCTCCTACTATCTGCCTTGTGGTTCCGGGTTAACATATATCAGTTTCGAACCCAATCACAAAAGTTGAATTCACAATCATTGATGAAATCAGGTGGTGCAGTGAGTTCTTCATTGTTAAGAGTGGTACGATCAACAGCAACGGTGAAAATCCGGTTCTCTATACTGAAGTGCGAGTCTGTTGAAAACTTTTATTTGAGCTAAGGAGTGAAGTTGGTGGCTTAAAACATACAAATGAGACTGAGATAAGGGTTGAAATAAAGAAAGATAACATGCTCTTTGGTTCAGGAAATTGGCAAAATAACTTTACATCCGTGTTGGAGCTGGATTTCGACCTTAGACCAATGCTCGATCCATGACGCGTCATCAATTCATTAAGACCCATTTAACAAAAGGATCCAAGCCCAGATGGAAACATCTGTGCACGAAGAATGAGATAGAGGCAGAAACCCGAAGTAAAGGAATAGCTCACGAGGTCAAAGGAATGAATACATGACATCACCCTCTGCAAAGTAGTACAAAGAGAAGTGCTACAGACTACCAAGCAACAAAGACGGAAAACACGACATAAATAATACAGAAATGAGACAATGACCTTTTTTTTGACCCGCATGAGGCGTTCAATGTCCAGCTCCGAC
Source organism: Anastatica hierochuntica (assembly GCA_900406275.1). Taxonomy (NCBI): domain Eukaryota; kingdom Viridiplantae; phylum Streptophyta; class Magnoliopsida; order Brassicales; family Brassicaceae; genus Anastatica; species Anastatica hierochuntica. The sequence goes on along the minus strand of OVAN01005321.1, from coordinate 13,048 downwards.
AAAGACCACATCTTGACAAATGTGTTGGTATAGACGGTAGGACTGCATGCTCTGATAAAAGTCTTATTGAACGTCAGATCGGTGAGCAGAAAAGAATAGGCTAAAAATACAAGAGAAATTATAGCCCATACCCATAAAACACACATTAATTAAATTTTCAACCTTCCAAATTCGAGTTTACTCTTTTATCCCTTTCTTTTTATTTCTTTTTTTTTGTTTGTTCAAACATTGGGGACAAATTTGTAATTCACCTTTAATATTATATTATTATTATTTTTTGTACTCTCAAAAATTTAAATAATACTTTTTGTAATATTAACCAAATTCACCTAAAAACAAAGGAAGAAAATGCGGAAAAAGCAAGACAAGATTTTTTCTCCAGCTAAAAATAGAAGAAAATTATGATGGGGCAAAAAATTCGGATCCGAAGAACTGATCCGGGTCCGAACCGAAAAATAAAGAACCGAACCAAACCGAAAAATTTCAAATATCCGAACGGTTCCTATATAAATATTTTTTGGGTACCCGAACTGAACCGGGATCCGATCTACCCGAAATACTCAAACTTTTTATAATTTTATAGAAATATATATTTTTTAATATTAATATATTAATTTTCGGTTTTATTTCGGATAATTCGGGTTTTCTGTTTTTTCCGGATAATTCGGTTCGGTTTTTCGATTTTTGCGGATTTTTTTGGATTTCAGATCCATTTAAAATTTCAAGAACCGATCCAGATCCTTTTGGATCCGACCCGATCCAAAAATTCATCGGATCTGAATCGGTTCCTAAATAGACGGATCTGAAAGATCCAAGATCCGAAGGAACCGAACTCGAACCGATCCGAAGATCCGAACCGGAATCGATCCGAAGATCTAAACCGGAACCGATCTGAAGATCCGAACTGGAACCGATCTGAAGATCCGAACTGGAACCGATCCGAAGGTCCAAATGTCCAGATGTAAAGAAGATTATGAATGCGAAAAGGGGAGGCAGTTAATGAGAGAGAGAAAAAAACATTGTAACTTGACCTCAAATCTCATGTTAGGCTAAGGCTCATATTTCCTTAAAAAGTTGTATTTGTTCATCTTTCAATAAAAAAACCATTCTTGCTACCTTAAGTTTTTCTTCAACCCACATTACCGCTCTCTTTAATAAGATCTCATTATTTTAGTTGAAATCCACTTTCAACATTTGGTGCCATCTGGGGGGGAGTTAAGGATAACACTCGTAAAAAGCAAATCAATGCTAATGGCAGAGAAAGTAGGCAAAGCACCGCATATGAAGGAAGAAACCGCTAAAGATCAAGAAACAACGCCGATGGCTTCAGCAGTGGCGACGAGGGCGCTGATTTAAACACCTTCAAACGTAATGATGCATACAATTGGAGCCACACCAAAACTGGCAAGAAAGCCAGCCACAGAGGGCCACCACATGACGACAAGAAGCCTTGCAGTATTTACACCACCGAACATGACCCTAGAATCTGGCTTCATTGAAGTAGGAAGCTGCCTAGCACTACCAAGAAATAGAGTAGAGCAATCACAATTCATCCAAGAAAACGTCCCATAACTTTTGATTACAGTACTCAGAAGAATTGATGATTTAACTAAAGTTATTGATGCAAGGTTCGAAGCTATCGTCGCCTCGCCAACTTTTTATCGACAAGCCTTAGTAGAACCTCCCATAACAACATCAAGGGAAACGCCAGAAAGATTCCCGAATAAGCTGCAAAGGAACCTCGTCAGAGAAACTCCTCTTCAGGAAACCCAAACAGTCCCATCTTTGAACCGAACCAACCAGGTCTTCACCATCAACGGCCCTCCACAGGTTGTTTTCCCAAGCAAGGACGTGGAAATGGAACTCATGAAGCAAAAGCTCTAGTATATCAACTCCAGAGTCCACCAAGTCGTAAGCTCATCCCTGGAGATAGACCGCGTCTTGAGGGAGGCCCAAAATCCCATTCACGTAACAAATAACGTGCTTCCAAATTTTAGAGCCATGAAAGGTCAAGATACCGAAATATGGGGGAAAGAAGAACCTAAGTAAGCACCTAATGACGTTTACCATTGCCATGACACAGGCGTGGTCCTCTCTCGAGGAGCGAGATGCGGGGTTTTGCCAACTGTTTGCCCAAAATTTAGAGGACAAGGCGCTGACAAGGTTTTGCCGAATCAAAGCCAAATCTTTCGATAACTTCCACCAAACTCTCAACAGCCTTCTTGAAACACTACTCCATGTTCATACAGCTACGCACCTCGACAACAGTTCTGTGAGCTTTGGCAAAGGGGCCGAAAGAAACCTTGTGAGATTTCATCTCAAGATTCAAAGAGGTTGCCACACGCACCATGGTGACCAATGAAGCAACCCTTTATGCTTTGTGTAACGCGTTGCGGTAAGAATCTGCATTCAAAGACTACATGAAAATCAACAAACCACAAACTTTAGAAGACATACTCCATCGGTCCATGTTGTTCATCGAAGTAGAAGAAGAAGAAAAGGCGACAACGGCTAAGAAGCACCTTGCCTCGAAATTCATCACACCAAAGGAAAAGCAAAAGACGAGTATTTCGAGCCACAACAACACTTTGATAAGGACTACGCGAAGGAGAAGAAAGCATCGACTTACTTCGTCGGGGAAAATCAATCCCCCAACCTCAAGGAACCAAGAACCCAAAGATTAACGATCAAGATCATAGTCAGTATTGCGATTACCACAAGTGCACCAGGCACAAAACAGTAAAATTCCGACACTTGAACGACATTTTGATAAATGGAGAAATCGGCGTCAAAAGTTGTGCCTCATCATCCGTCGACCTTTCAAAACACACCTACCAACAACCTGGAGGTGACGTAAAGAATGAATGGAACGATGAACATCACGAACAATCACTGCCCCACCACATACTACCAATACAAACACTCTAAAGCGCTACCAGGAGAACGAATACTCTCATGACGCCCCTCCTCCACTAAGTAGAAGGATCAACATGATCATGGGAAGATTGTTGTCACGCAACAACTCAGTCTGGTCATCTAAAAAGTACAAGCAACGCGTGGTAGCAGCAGTTCAGTGGGTCCAACCAATCGATACCTCTAAGGCCAACGACAAGGAGATAATGTTCAATGACGAAGACACAAAGGGACTCGACAAAAGCTAAAACGGTTTACGAGTGATCAAGCTCATGATAGCAGATAGTGAAGTCAATAGGTTCTAATCGACATATGCATTTTGGTATACCACATTTTCAAAGAAACTCTGTGAAAGATGAACTGCAAGGATTACAACATCAAGCCATCCTCCAAGCCTCTAATCAGGTTTAATGGGGAAAAAACAACAGTAGTAAGCATGATTAAGCTACTGATGCACCTTGTTGGAATCACCAAATTGGTCAAGTTTATTATCATCAACAAACCAGCAATCTACAATGTCATACTGAGGACATCCTGGATACATGCGGTGGAGGCAATACCTTCAACATATCACCAATGCCTAAAATTCCTAACACCATCAGGATTACGGACAGTACGAGGAGAACTTTGTTCAGTCGTTCATTAGAGCAAAGATTCGACTAGTCTAGAGGCAGTTAGGTTAGCATTTTAGAGCAAAGAATTACGGCACTCGACATCTCGTTCTAGAACAGATAATTAAACTTCTGGTTATTTGTTAGTGTTAGGAAGAACTCAGGGAAAGGAAAAAAGTCGAAGAACAAAAAGGCATTCTCAAGAAGTCTTAAATCAAGTGATGTTTGCTATTATTGCAAGAGAAATGGCATTGGAAGTCCGATTTTGCTAAGAAGAAGAAGCAATTTGGTTTCTCTGCGGTTGTAGAGAATGAAACGAAGTGTGAAGAAGAAGGTATTGCTCTTATTGCTGATGGAAAATTTATCCTAAGGATGTGTGGATTCTAGACTTAGGGGCGTACTATCATATGTGTCTAAGGAGGGAGTGGTTCTCATAGTTTGAGGAAGTACCTAATGAAAAGATTATGATGGCAGATGATTGTGTTTGCAAGATTACTTGTATTGGGTCAGTCAAGCTCAAGACATATGATGGTATAATTTGTACACTAACAAACGTTAGGCATGCTCCATTAATGCGAAGAATTTGATCTCGATTAGTCTTTGAGATAACAGAGGTTTCAAGTATGTAGGTGGAGATGAAGTTCTGAATATCATCAGGGGTTCAAATGTGATTTTGAGATGTTTCATTCGTGATACTATGTGTTTGTTAGATGGTTCTATTGAAACAGGTTTAACAAATATTGCATCTCTAGATATTCGCGAGGAAGACATGACAAAGCTATGACATATGAAGCTTGGTCATATGGGCAAAAGAGAGATGTAGATTTTGTCGAAATAAGATCTTCTTTATGGTCATAAGACCAAGAGTCTCGAGTTATGTGAGCATTGTGTGTTTAGGAAGTTGCATAAGAAGAGCTTTCCTAAGGGTATTCACATAACAAAAGGCATGTTGAATTACATTCATTTAAATTGATGGGGTCTGTCAAGAGTGAGATCTTTATGATGCCACATGTATTTTATGTCTATAATTAATGACTATTCAAGGAAGATTCAAATATTTTTCATGAAGCACAAGAGTGAAGCTTTTAGTAGCTTCAAGGATTGGAAGATACTGGTGGAGAATCAAACTAGAAAGAAGGTCAAGATAATGGTATGAAATTCTTTTCATCAAACTTCAATAAGTTTTGTAGGGATGCAGGGATTGTTGGCATCATACAATCAGGGATACACCATATCAAAATGGTGTAGCTGAGAGAATGAATCATACATTGCTAGTGATAACGAGCTGCATACTCTCTAATGCTGGTTTAGAGAAGAAATTTTGGGTTGAAGCAGTGAGCACAACTTGTTATTTGATCAATTTGGGATCGCATACAAGCATCGAGTGTAGGATACCTTTTACGGTGTAGTCAGGTACATTTGTTGATTACTCGATTCTAAGAGTTTTTGGTTGCATAGTCTACTATCTTGTTAGTGAAGTGATGCTAGAACCAAGAGCGAAGAAGGGAGTGATTATGTGTTACGAGATGGTGTCAAGGGATACAAAGTTTGGTCGCCGTCTGATAAACGAGTTATACTGAGCAGGAACGTTATCTTTGATGAGAGTCCAGTCCAGAAGCAGAGGATGTTGACAAGGATCCATGTCTATGAATCGACTGATCCATGCTAGAATCGAGAAAAAAAAAATTTCGCCTTCTAATTTCTTATAAATATCTGAGGGTGTTTTAACCCTAAAGTTTAGCACGAAAATTATACTCTTTTTACAACCTCAATCGATAAATTACTCTATTTTGCTTGTGGACGTAACTCTAGGGGCGAACCACGTTAAATTTTGTATCGTTCTCTTTACAATTATCAATATGTTCTTATGTTTTCTCCCATCTGTAACAACAATTAAGATCGTCTGTTTATGACGTTTTTTCTATACTAGTCACATATTTACTCTCTATGAATACCCTCAAGTAAAATACAAATTACTTTTAGTTTCAATTCTGATTGAAGATATGCTCTCATAGAGATGTGGTGAAAACGATTGATGATTTACATGAGATCTTGATTTAGTCTAATTATGTCATTTCTCTTTTCACTCTTTACAATTATCAATCTGTTCTTTTGTTTTTCACATCCGTAACAACAATTAACAATAATTTAGATCGTCCGTTTATGACGTTTTTTATACTGGTCGCATATTTACTCTATAGAAATACCCTCAAGTAAAGTACAACTTACTTTTAATTTCAACTATGATTGAAGATCTGTTTTCTTAAAAATGTGGTAAAAACGGTTGATGATTTAGATGAAATTTTTATTTAATCTAATTATGTTATTTCTCTTTTCACTGAGACTAGTAAGAATGGTTCTCTACAAGACAATAACACGATTTATAAATGGTAGCTCCCATGAAGCGTAAAATGGTGAAATCTTTCGCCAATGTTCTCTTATCTACTTTTTCAGCCTCTAGTCGAACCCTATATATAGGAATGGAAATCTTAGAGCTAAGAGAAATATGTTTTTGCCTTTAATTTAGTATAGTGGATCTTTAGATTTTTTGGACTTCTCTTCTTTCAATTTATTTTGGTCCAACTAAGATTATCAATAATAGAGATGTTGAATAAAATATTCAACTGTTTAATTCATGCAATGAGAGTGTTGAAAAAATTTAAAAAACTGATGTGGCATTAAACATGTTGAAACAAAGTAAGCTCTACCAAACCATTAAAAATATAAAAATAAAAAAATTATGTTGAGTTATTAGGTGGAGAAAAAAGAAAATGATGTGGAGCAAAAAAAAGTGGATGTTGAAAAACCAAACCAGTCTAAGAAAAACTAGAGTCGTTACATTATAATTCTCATGGATCAATATATACAATAGTTTGAATGATTTTGTTTAGCGAAAAAAAAAATCTGCGGAAAAAAAAAAAGGTTGAACGATTTTTTTTGTAAGTTGGTCCTTTGGTTTGAAACGTGCGGAAAGAAGACGTGGCAATCAGAGATTCGTTGGATTTTTTTTTTTTGTCAGCACATACGTTGGAGCTTATGAATCTGACAATACTCACATTTACCTTTCCTTCTTCGTTCAAATTCCCTCTCGTTTGACTTCTCTCTCCCGATTCATCAGATTCCGATTTTCCGATCAATGGAGTCGATCAACACGTTGAAAGGCTATGGCAAAGTATCCGACCAAGAAAACCAGGTTCACTCTTCAATCCCCAAACCATCTTCCCGCAAAACCCTAATCGCCACCGTCTCCCTCGTCTCTCTCCTTTTGATCCTCGCCGTAGTCGCCTTGACAGCCGGGGATTTTTCTCGTCCTTCACGCCAACCTCTCGTCTCCACCGACTCCCTCAAGGCAGTTTGTGCCGTGACTCGCTACCCAGAGACCTGCTTAGATGCTTTATCTTCCTCTTCTCGAAAACTTGACCCTGAATCAATCCTCGAGCTCTCTATTAGAATCGCTTCTGATAAGGTATCAAGCCTCTCCATGTCTTTCCGATCAATCAACGATATGCCTGAGGAAGCTGCCGTCGGCGACTGCGTCAAGCTTTACGCCGACGCCACGAGTCAACTCAACGATTCAATATCGGAGATCGAGACGGAGAAGAAGAAGGGAGCGAATTGGATGACGGAAGAGGTCATCGGAGATGTCAAGACGTGGATCAGCGCCGCCATGACCGACGGCGAGACTTGCTCCGATGGGCTTGAAGAAATGGGAACAACCGTGGGAAACGAGATCAAGAAAGAGATGGAGAAAGCCAACCAGATGATGAGTATTAGCTTGGCCATTGTTAGCCAATTCAAGAAGCTTTTGTTGATTTTTCACTGAAACAACAGAACACAAACTCAATTCGTAACGAAACAAAAGGTTCCAACTTTATCTTCTTCTCTGTTTATCATTTTCAAATTCCCAAGTATATGTGTATGTGTGTGTGTTTTTCTCTCTGTGTTCTTGATGCTCTCTGTAATTAATGACTACATTGGTTTATTCTTGGTATGTAATTTGATAAAAGCTATATCAAACTTCTTGTATTTTACATTCATGTCTCTTTTCTTTTCTTTGATCAAATTAGATGTTGTTCTCTAGTTAAAAAGTTTTAATCAAAACGAGCTTCGGCGTCTCCTTGTCTTGTCTACTTCATTCTTGGTTGCCTCCATCAACTGAAACAAGAAAAAAAGATTTAAACCTCCATTACCAAAGCTTGATAATCATAGCTCAGAGTAGGACAGACAAAAGAAGTGTGAATGTGTGTACCTGAAAAGTTAGGGACTTGACTATCTCCTCTGAAGATTTGATCTTCTCCGCATCATCACGGGCCTTTAACGCTGCAACTTCAAGCTTCTTTGATGTCGTTCCTAACTCGGCTTCTAGTTGTTTTGCTTTTCGGGTAAGCTCTTCCACCTGAGTAGTAGAAGTTTTTACCTTGTCTTCAACCTCAATCTAAAGTAGAAATTACTTACCCTACATTCAACACGGTTTTTAGGATTGAACTAACCTGTGCTTTGAGTACTGATATTTCATGGTTCAGGCAGTGATTCGATTTCTTCGTCCCTTCTTGCAGCAATTCTGTATCTGTAATGTCGGTTGTGAAGTCCGATGTAGTTGCAACAGATTCAACCGGGCTTGATTTTATCGACAAAGGGAACAACTCAACAGAACCTCTACGTGAAAATGGGAGACCAGTAGTCACCGAGTGTCTTACAAGAGAGGATGTGTCTGATTTTGTGGCGCAATGCTTGGAACGTTGCTTGCCTTCCTCTTTAACTGAATCAAAAGAGTTCAGCCTGGAGAGTTGTCGTATGCCTTTCAGGTTAAAAGTACCTTTGAGGTCCATGCTTGAGTGATTTGATGAAGTGTAGCTGGCTCCTGATGATTCACCTATGGTTTTAAGGTCTGGGATTTTGGATTGTCTAAAGAAATCAAATGAATCCACCCTAAGAATCTGACGTTGTGGTGTCGGACCAATTTCGTCCATCTCATTACAGCTAGATGGTAGACTTGCGTTTGAATATCTGGCACTATTCACTGGAGTTATGAAAGATTCTCTAGCTCCTTCGAGTTTGATGTAGCAGTCATCACAAACACGGTAAGGCCTGTTCGTCTTGGGAGCCATGGCTGCTGCTGAGGATTTTTTGCTAGTGCATGAATTACAGAAGACACTCCCACAATTGTAACAGTTATGAAGCTTCCTCATGTAATTGAATGGATGCTGACAACCGGAGCACCTAGAGCTATCCGTACCCGTAATGGGTTTGTGAAGACAAATGGATGCTGTGTAGTTAGAACCACACACTACTTTCCTCACGTGTTTGCCTTTCAATGCTTTCACAAGAGTCGGCATGCGTCTATACTCAGTATCTCCATGCCCGAGCTGTCCATCTGATCCTTTGCCCCAAGTGTAGACCTCAGCTTTCGAGTTCAAAACCGCGATATGATGAGACCCACAAGACACTTCTTGGACAAAACACTTCCCTAGACCCCCTTCAATGCAAGAAGGAGCTCTCACAACATCGTGACTCGGATCAGCAATTCCCATAGTATAAACTTGTCCAGAAGCAGAGAGAGCAACAGTAATGCTCTGGCCACAAGCTACCTGTTGAAAGCTAGTTGTATCCAGTTCAGTTACACAAGATGGGATTAGTCGAGATTCTTTATCACCGTGCCCGAGCTTCCCATCCTCTCCATCACCCCAAGTAAAGAGCTTTCCCGATGATGTAGCATCACAGAAAACACTAACTACAGCAGCTGAATGCCAAACGCCACAAGCTGTTCGAATTGTTCTACAGCCGCTTAGCGCCTCAACTTCTCTAGGTATGCTTGTGCTTACACGATCACCATGTCCAAGCACACCAAAAGTACCATCGCCAAATGTAAAAAGTTTACCTTCTGATGTCACAAAAGCTGTATGCCAAGGTCCACAAGAGATGCTTTTAACATTTATACCCTCCATCTGACCGAGTATTCGTACTGGTTTCCAGTGGCTAGCTTCACTACTAAGTCCAAGGAGACCTACATTGTGAGATCCATCACCCCAAGCATATAGATCCCCAGATGCTGTTACGGCACAAGTATGATTTTCCCCACAGTCAGCCAACTCCACCGGTGATCCGTCAAATTCATCGATAATTTTTGGCTGTGCAATATAAGAACAAACTCCATGTCCCAACCTGCCACCAGATTCTTCTCCCCAGCTGTAGATTTGTCCCTGCTTTGTGACTAACACTGCATAATTGTTGCCACAAGAAAGGCTCTGGGCATCAAGTGCCACATGTGATTTAAGCACTTTGGGCAAAAAGGATTCAGTCATTAGAGATGAACTGCTTCCAGTTTTGTGCATACCACCTCCTAATAGCCCCTCTCCAGTGCTTTCTCCCCAAACAAATACATCACAGAGAGACTTCAAGTCTTCAAAAGAAGATCCTTGACTAGACGAGCTTACTGCGCTTGAAATGCTACATTTAGATGTATCAACAGCAGGGGAGTGATTAGTAGCTCGATTCTCTGAAGTCTCTGGAGATGAACTATGAGGTTTATGGACCAGTTCGTCCAAAGAGAGTGCCCTTAGTACTGCAGTTTGTGACAAGACCTCTGAGAAAACTTTCCCCAGTCTCTGTGGAGTGTTGCAGTGAGATCCTGAGGCCTTTTTTGCATGTTCCTACAAAAGTACAAGATGAGATAGGAACAATACTATGGTCCTGTCTTAAAGTAAAAATGCCAACAAAACCTCGCAGCTTGTGTCACTGCTGACAGATCTGATGTTGGATTTGCAGCTCTTGGTAGAAGTACTTAGTTCTCGGCAGTCAGGAATGGAACTACGGCTTCTTGAGTGAAGTACCAATGCAGAAGAGCAGTTTCGTGAGAGAAGAGCGCGAAGTGTAGTGATCCAGAACTCAGCTTCATCCTTGTCCTTACAAACCTATCCAATGAGGTTTTACTTCAGTAAATGATTTTCTCATTCTTGTTTTTTAAGACACTAAGTTATGGTCTTCAATAACATAGAAATAATGCTTCTCAGGGAACAATAGATGATGACAGAGAGCAAAAGAGTACAAACCAAATCAAGAGAGCGGTCGCCATATATAAGAGAAAAGGATTGATATTCTTTAGTGGGTTGAGGGTATCGTCGGAAAACTGCCTGGAAAAGTTGTTACAATAGCATTCGCTTGTTCAGAAAAACTGCAGCCAAAGAAATGATTTGTAACATTTTGAAACTTACAGTTCGCTGTCCAGGTATTATCCTTGTCACAGAAGTTAGTTTAAGACGTTTCTCCTTCTTACCACAGTACCATAACAAAAATACTTCATCCTGCAAACAAACAGAATCAAATCACGCAGTCTTTCATCTTTGAAATAAAGGCGAGAGAGAGGTCATGAGAAGTTGGTTACACTTGAAAGGCGAAAAGGGTAGAATTTAGGCTTCCCACGCCTGCCGTATTTCAACAGATAGGATCCTTTCTTGAGAATTGCTATCGCCTGCAACAAAGTTGTATCGATAAACATGGGAAAACACTCTGAGAGAAACCGGAAACATCAGAACATGCACACCTGCTCGTTCTCCCTCTCGTTGGTAGGACTTGTATGAAGAGAAGCCATTTTTTCAAGTTTGATATACAACAGCTAACTTGAAAGAGAGCACCAGATGATTCCAATGCTCGCCCCATACAATGAATCTCTCAAATTTTTGATTTTTTTTTTTATCTAAGCCTTTGAATCGAAAATCTCAGGGCTTGTTGCTTCCTCATTAAGCAATTGTGTGTGATGATTTCTCCCTATGGAATTGCAATTACATTTACAATAGAAATAACCTAATCAACAATCTAATAAGATAATACAATGACGATTTACACAAGACGAGATCGATGATCAAAGATTACAGAGAAAACGCACCTAGTTCCTTGTTCCGCACGCCACAATTCTGAAAACCTTTTTAATAAAGAGAAGCTCCGAGAAATTGAATGGGTATATCAATATTAGTCTGTATCCCTTTCCTGGGTTCCTTCGTCTATGGTTTGATGGATTTGAAAAGAAAGAAGATTCTGACCCAGCGACGACGACAAGAGATTAAGAGAAAGGTCTGTGGAATTCTCTTCTTTTTTGTTGGTCTCAGATGCGTTTTACAATTTCTTCTTTTTTTCTTCTTCTTCTTCTTCTTCATAGAGCTTCACATATTTAATGTTTTCAATTCAATTTCATGTTTATTTTTGGTTTAACCAAATTATGTGCAGTACCTGTTTTTCTCTATGGGGAACAAATTTCATATGAAATTAATTCATACACTTCTATCATTGGGTGGTTACTTACTAACACTGTTACCAAGCTTCAAAAATATTTCAATATTTTCTATCTAAAATCTAATAGATATTTCATCATTTCAAGCCAACAATAATATTTCAATTCGTAGAAAAGAAATGCTAGAGGCATCTAAAAACAACAGCAAGAACAATACAATAAAAAAAGATGGGTGTGCAATAACAAAATAGTAACAGATTGAAGAGAGAGACAACTTTCTCTCTTCTAAAGGTTTATAAAAGACACAAGATCCCATTTTTTAAAGCAGCTTCTTTTTGGTTTTTTACTCATCGAAGGTGCTCAAGAAACCACCAACGAAACCAGCTCCATTGCAGTCCCCACACAACACCTCCTTCTTACCTCTGCCCACATGAAACAAAATTAAAACTCTTAAGTAATGAGTTTAGGTGCAGAGGAGGAAGAAGAAGAAGAAGCAAACCTGCAAAGCCAACATAGGCCACCAGCTTTAAACTGCCCATTAAAATGATCAATCAAATTCACACCACCTCCTTTGCATTGAGAACATGCCACAGCACCTGCCCTTACAAATAATCTTTGTCAAATTCTATATTAAACCCCAGTTCAGTTTGTAGAAACTACAGAGATTTATAAGTAACTTACCGTTGCCTTCACAATTTTCACAAACTATGCTGCTTGATTTAGTGGTCTGAGTACCCTTTGTTGCCTATTGATTCCATAAATAAAGGTGAGGTTTTTAACTAACGAAATGGTAGATGGAGTAAGCAAATTTTGACTCAGAGAGAGAGAGAGAGAGAGAGAGAAAATCTAACCTGAAGCTCAAAACTTAAGGATTTGGAAGTCTGAAACACTTGTCTCTTGTGTGCTATGGGAGAGTTCTTCTTATCACCAACAGAGAAGAAGTGAGAAGGTTTAGAAGTTTTGCTGGGAGATTGGAGGCAAAAGGTAGGAGGAGAGGCGAAGAAGCATAGCGAATTTGCCATTTTTCTTTTGTTTCTGATTCTTCTTCTTCTTGCCCACTCGATACCAAGCAGATAAGATGTTCTATCTCCTTCTTTCTAGGTGTGTGTGGTCTTTTACCAAAATACCCTTTTTAAACCGCAACTGATTTTTTTTTTGGTCTTCTGAAAGTTACGGTCCGATTGGTAACATGTGGTATCAAAGTTGAGTTGCAGCAGATGTAATTATTTGATGTGATTTGCTGTAAAAATTAGGGAGAATGAGAAAAATAAGACATTTTCAACTTGGATTTGTCTCTTTG